>LR132235.1:0-38309 GCA_900634815.1 Paradendryphiella salina | reverse complement strand
CGCTGCGCACGGGCACCTTAGGAATTGTGGATCACGCCAACACACCGAAGCCCAGCCCTGAAGCTCCCAGATCCGTACCTGCATACACTGCGGGGTACATACACCATCTTAAATACGTTCGGATCTTACCACCATGGTTATGCGTGATTTTTGGATATTACATGGCAATGTCATCACTTCTTACTATCCATCGCGGTCGTCTCCCACAATCAGCACATTGAACGAAGGCGAAACACTACCAGCACGCATGAATTGAAGCCATACGCACCCATGGCAAACCTACCCTCTGCATCAAACAGTGCCGCCTGAAAGACTACCACACATCATCGTCCCAGCCGGTTCCCCACCAAACGACCCCGCCAAATCCTCCGTAATCATCTTCATCCATGGTCTCGGCGACAAAGCCTCGGGCGTAGAAAGCATAGCGCGTCAATTTCAAGCTGCAGGGAGACTACCACACATGACCTGGGACCTTCCTGACACCCTTGAAACCCACGACCTAGCAACATCAGCATGGTACATGCCCACACGCCTCTCTCCGTACCTGCCCTCACGTCCAGAACTTCAAGAGGATGAGGATGAAGAGGAAATAATGGTTACAGTAGCCTATGTCAAGACTCTGATCGATGATTTGGTTGTGCAAAATGTTCCAGAAAAGAAAATCGTCATAGGAGGCTTCTCATAGGGCCATGTCATAGCTTTGTCGACGGGGCTTGTGTCAAAGTATTCTGGGCGGCTCGGAGGACTGGTCGGTTTGTCAGGTTACCTTCCGTTATCTGATCGTATACCGACGCTAAGGGAAGAGGCAGGTCTACCAGAGGAAGTAAGTGATGGCGTAAATATCTTCTTGGTAGGAGGAACTGGGGATAGGTTGGTAACGAAACGATATCATCGATTATGCTGTGAGAGGCTGTTAAAACTTGGCATCAAAGAAGAAAAGACGACTACCAAAGAGTACGAAGTCATCGCCCGTGGCATGAGCAGACTAGAGCTTAGGGACTTATGCTCGTGGCTGGAGAGAGTGGTGCCCGAAATCGAATAAAACTGGCGGATGCATTGATGAGAGAATGGTGTTCGACGAGGAGCTTTGGCTCGCGCATATCCTATGTATCTTCTTGCTCCATATCGAAATCGAAATCTCCAAAGTACACACATAGAGCCTGTCATCATTAGCAAATTATCCCAAAAACCAATCCAAACTGCAAAATATCCATCTTACGTACCTTACTAGCCCCCATCATAGCATAGTGCGCAACCTCTAACTTTTTTCCATCCTGGCCATACCTCGCAATCTGATTGAGATCCGACGTCCTCGGCAGGTACAACACAACTTCCTTGCTAATCTTCGTGAAACTCCTATAGAGCTTGTCAAGGTTATAGGGCACCATCTTAGTAAGATCAAAGACATTTTCCGCGCCATACTCAGTGCCTGTAATCATCAGCATGCATTAGACAACATCGCATTGGCAACACAAACCTCCCCACGGCGGGCTAGCGAAGACAATAACGTTCTTCTGACCAGAGAACCTGTTCACAGCGTCGAAGCAATCCGCATTTAGCCAGAAGATCTTACTGCTTACACCATAGATCTCCGCATTGTGCTTTGCGCACTTCAGCGTTTTGGCGTCTTTCTCAATAGCGAAGACGCGTTCCCACCGGCCTGAGCGGGCTAGTGCTATAGCGTTACCACCCACACCAGCAAACGCGTCGACTATCACCGTCTTCTCTTTCGGCGCCGACTCGGAGATGTGGGCAGCAATCTTGTTTGCAATGGGCTCCGGGGTCACGCCGAACCATGCGTCTTCTGTCATCCATATGCCTTCGTCATATTTCTCCCAGATCTTGAAGCGCTGAAACCAGTACCTACCAGGCTATCAGTACGTACGACCACTGGACATATGGCTCTTAGAAGATGGGAGTTGCTATACTTTTTAAGGTGTTCTGGGAATTGGTCAACACGCGACCACTGGTCTACACCATTCTCATCTGGATTTTCGCTCATCTCTAGAAGAAGCGCTCTCTTAGCCACCCACTAAGGGTTGTAACTTCAAAGAAGTGCGGGTAGAGAAAAAAAGAGTAGCTTAAATTTGGGAGGTGGGATGAAGATGAGCAGGTAAGCAAGTAGAATGGTAAAGTGAGAGCAATCCAGTGCCACCTTACTACTTCGAGCCTAGTCAATTGAGCGCGACTGTCCTGCTTCGTCAAGCCACTGTTATAGCCAACAACTAACCCCCCACCACCACCAATCCACCAACCATCGCCCTCGCAACAACAGTCTGCATCGCCACGAACATCAACAATGTCTATGTTCGGCGCCCTGAATCGCTTCATATCGCGCCTGGACGCTGCTCCCCTCAATGAAGACCCAAGCCAGCAGCACCAATCATCCACAAACGACGCGTACGGCTTCCAGGTACTGCGAAACGCCAATCTGGAGGTCCCACTAGAACCGTGGTTTGACTTTATCATTGGCATCAATGGGAGGACTCTTGTAAGTTCATATTATTTGATCAAAACCATGGAGGAAGGGGGCCGGATAGGAGAGGGCAGGGTGAGCAAAAAGAAGGGAACAGTACGAGTGTGTGGACATGTGGCATCTTGGAGAAGTGTAAACGTGAAACATGGTTGCTAACTTGAGGCTTTTTGGATAGGATAACCCCGATTCGAGCCTCTTCGCGACAGAGGTACGAAACTGTGCTGGGTCATCGATTAGTCTGGGGATCTTCAGTGCAAAGGTACGTCCCATGCTGCTCTGATTATCGTCGGCCACTGCATCCTTGCAACGTCTATGGCACTCCATCTGCGTACCTCGCGTCAAATAACGTGGCAATTCCCGAAAAGGCAATAACTTCCCGATGTGTCAAAGTAATCGAATTTGAGTTTGAATTTCCATCGTCTCAACTACCTTGATCAGAACTACGAGAAGGTCTAATCTTTTTCGCCGTTTTAGGGCCAGAAGATCCGGGAAGTCTATCTTCAGATCCCAGCCGATCAACCCACCCTAGGAATTTCCCTGCAATGGTCTCCGCTCTCCATCGCCGAAGACGTCTGGCACATCCTAGACGTCGCTCCAAACTCGCCCGCTGACGCTGCAGGCTTGCTTCCGTACGGTGACTACGTCATTGGCAGTCCCGAGGGGCTTGTGCGCGGTGAGTCGGGCCTTGGTGAGCTTGTCGAAGACTTTCTGAACAGGCCGTTGAGACTCTACGTGTACAATCATGAGTACAACGTCACCCGCCCCGTCACCATCACTCCAACACGGAGTTGGGGCGGCGAGGGAGCGTTGGGCTGCGTGCTTGGTTTTGGCGCGCTACATCGTATTCCAGCTGGTTTGGACGAGCCCCCGCCAGCCCCCGGAGAAACGTTCTTCTCCATGGGTGACACTAGCGGAACCACGTCGTTTGACGAGAAGCGTCCTTTGACGTCTTCCATGGACTTGCCAGCTCAATCGGGCGCACCAACAGAGCTCTTCGTGCCTGCCAATATGGCGCTGCCATCCAAATCGCCGCCCCCACCACAGGGCGCTGCGCCCCCGCCAAAGAAGAAGGGCAGGGTGCATCACGTAGTTAGCCCGGTTGGGGGCGGTGGTGGACTAGACGACTACTTCAAAGAAGGCGAGCAGAAGAGTCTAGAGCAGGACTACGCGCCCAAGAAAGGTAGCGGTGTGCCTCCTCCACCCAAGAGCGGTGGTCCGCCTAGAGGTGGCCTATCAAGGAGTGCCAGTGCCAGTAGGACAGGTACACCAGTGCAAGGAAGCGGTGAAGCCGAGAGTACCGTTACGGGAGCAACAATAGAAGACGCATAATCTCTGTATCGATAATTAGCACATGTACTCTTTCTCTACTTGTGTGTGTACCAAGCGAAGATGACTTACCTTTTTACGTCACTATCATCGTCGTCGTGGTCTTCTTCTCTCCTCTTCACTCCTCGAACTCGAAGTCCAACTCCTCCCTAAACCGACTCAAACGTTTCTGTTTCTTCTTCTCCTCCATACTCTCGTTGCTCGCATTGCTTCCTTGCGTCATGAACGAGTCGACTCGGCCCTGTACTTCCGGGCGCTTAGGAGCCGTCGCACCAGCGGTGCTTCCTTCTTTGCGCCCGCCGATCCTTTCAAAGGAAGATACCCGCGGGGAGGTTGGTGATTGATCTGGCGAGGACTCCGGGGAAGAAGAGGCAGACAGTGAAGTTTTAAGCTTCGTGGTAAGCGTGCGGAACATGGGCATCTTGAGCGTTTGGCGTTTGTAGTCGTGTAGTAGCAATAGTTTGTGTTGGTGGTGGTGGTGGTGTCAAGTCGTCGGTAGGTGATGGTAGTAGTAGTATGGTGTTGTTCGGAACGTTTGCATATATCGGGATAAGTATAGTGTCTGTGTGTGTGTGTATGTGTGTGTGTGTATGTGTGTGTTGAAGTAATGTGTAATACAGAGACTGTGTGAGAGGAAGAAGCGACTACATCCACTACAAAAAAACGAACGTACGTCAACGGATATATACCTGCAATATCGTGAAGAAAGGGAGAAAGAGGCACAGGACCACTAAATACTCGCGCACACATACACCCACCCATCCCTCCAATGCGCCGCCGCCGCCGCCGCCGCCGCCCTAGCGCAACAACACCAATTTGGGCGTACATCAGGGGGGGGGTCAAGCCCGTCCTCCACAAGGACACGCATAGGTGCTGCCACATAGCCGCAGCGGGCCTGCAGCAGGGGACCGGGTCACCCATCTGCCCTATACCCAAGCGAGCGACGCTCACCACCCAATTGGTCGCGGAGTTGCCAACCACCACGCAGAGCAACCCAACTGTCAATAAACACGCGCAGTAGTTCCAAACCGCAGGTTCCATGCAAACGACCTGTCCAGACCGAGCGGCGTAGATGAGCCATGTAATGTGGTGTGGGTTCTCTGCAAGCCCAGACCCTGCGCTAGACTGCCGATCGGTTGCTCGTTCCTGGCAAGTAGTCACATGGCTGCAAGGTTCGCCCACGCAGGGCATTTACACGATTGCTTGCAGCGTTTTGACCCTCGCGCGGTGCCACATGGTCTGGGGGGGGCTTTAGTCGATCAACGTTGCATGGTTGCATGAGAGGGCTCATCAAAAGCATAATGGCTCGCAGCGACTACATCGAGGCGTGGCCAGATGGCCTCTTCCTGCCACTATGTCCTTTCGGCCAAGTGTAGCGATAGGTCGCATAGCGGGGTAAAGGATCGTAGTATAGGAGAAAGGCTTGGCTTCCTCTGCTGGCGAGAAAAAATCGTCCACGCGCGGACCTCACCGCCAAATGTGCTTTGCCGGCCTCCCACTATTTGGTAATGGTTTGGTGCTGTTGTGATGGGCCCTAGTCCGGTAATAAAGGCTGGTATGTTTTGACTGTAGGAAACATAGACGAGGTAGGTCATGCGCACCTTAAGACGCGCATTACCTACAAGAAACGTCACGAGTCGCAAAACCATCAGGTCAACCTTCTGCTCCCTTCGCACCAGTGTCTTGGAAACGCCGCGCACCAGATTCTCTACGGCTGAATTGACGATGGGTTCTCGATGCACGCTCGATGCGCTTTGTTCGGGGGAATACACAAACGAGATATACCCGATAATCCATACAAACCAGCCAACACTCTGTCCGTGCCGCGGCCCCTTTGCTCGTCCTTCTCGAGGCTGCGGGCTGCGACGTTGATTTTCCGGGACCGAAGGCGCTCGTCTGCTCAAAATATCCACATCGCTTCCTTCCCTGCAGCAAACGATTGCCAAGACAGACAGTTTTGCCCGCGGACTCTTGGCCAAGTCGAAATCTCGTTGGGTACGAAGAGCCTTTCGGTGGTTCCCAGACATCCACTCTAGTGTTCTTCGCAACCATCAGAGCCTGACCATTCTAGACCGCTGGTACGGCTGAATCGTGTGTAGGAAACAGTCTCTACACGATGGTAGAGTTATGGAGGTCGGCACTTGCGGGTGGTGGAGACTCCCGTAAGCAAGTGACATCTGACGTACGCTTGACACCCACCGACTCCCTCACCAAACCGTGGTTCATTCACCGCATTATTTTCCTGCCGAACTGGCGCCGGCCCGGTCACAGCTGAAGACTGTTTTGCAACCATGGTAGACTATTTTAATATTGACACAACTGAAGATGAAACCGAAAGCCTGAACGCAGCACTATTGCACGGCTGTTGCTTGGCGTTGCTATTAGTGCAATTGCACTCTGTAGGCCTGAGAAATCGTAATGTAACGATGAAGCGCAAAAACGCACCTGACTTGCATTTCTACACGCAATCTATATCTGCGACCTCTGCGAGGGAGTGATGTCCGGATGGGATTTGAGGTAACCAAAACCAGTACTCCATCCTGCTTTTTAAGCAATGCCTGCAACAAAACCATCAAAGCAAATGTAGTGAACGCCGTGTGGCCTGTTGTGCTAACGATGCTGGAAGAAACGCCGAGACTATTTCCGAAGCCCAGTTAAAAGTGTGGGCAAAGTCATAAGGAAGGCCGAAGAGTGAGACAAGAACGAGAACGCTAAGGGTAAACTCCTTTATCTTATGTCCAGCTGGAAAGGTTTGAATTTGGCTCCGATGGTGTTGCAGCGTGGACACGTCGGGGCGCGCCCACGATTGTGCTCGCTGACCAACACATCGACGCACTCCTGGCACAAGCCGCATATGCATTCAGAGCATGCATAGCTATCGCGCAGTATCGACAGTTTTCGGCAGGCAGCGCAATATATTTGTACAGGAAATAGGGAATTTGGAGAGGAATCAGAGAGTCCCTGCGGAGGCATATGGAAGTTTTGACCAGACATTGCTGATTCAATGGAGGACTCGACAGAAGGGAAGGGCTGTAGGTCTGACATATCCGGTGGTGGGGGAGTCAAAGCATTGTTCAAGGGCGATGCGGTGTATGACTGGAGTTGAGAAGCAAAGCTGAAGGGTGGCATAGAGGTTCGACTGTTCATCATGTGAGGGGACTGGTTTGGCGATTGTGGGACCTGTTCGGGTTAGAATAGAGGAGCTAGACAAGCATCGAACCTACCGGTGTTAGATCACGGCTGTCCTCTTCAGTTGCTGAAGCAGCGGCATCGATCAAATCTTCCCACCGCTTGCCCATGATGGCTGCAGCTGTTGCCGGCTCAGCCGAATATGCTTTACGGTCGTAGCTCGTTCTGCGGGTGTAGTCCTTGGATTTGGTGCGCTCATGCTTTCCCTTACGAGCATTTTGTCCTACCGACGACTTACGAGGCCTGTTGGGCTTCACCGAGTGAGCACCGAGAGGCAGGGTGGAGGAGCGCCCAGGAGGCGAGCGCGCGAGGGAAGAAGGTAGCAATCCTTGTTGCATAGAGCCAGAAGTATAATACGGTTCTTCGGCATTGATTTGCTGGTCTATGGGGGTTGGAGCGAATCGCGCGCGGGGTCTGAAGTTCTTCGAATCTGGGTCGGATGCTGCGTCCTGTTCACAACAGTGGTTAGCCTGATGATTTGCAGGGAAAGCTGCAGTGCGGCTGCTGACCGGATCTGAGTCCCAGTCGTATTCGGCACGATGATTGTGTAACGAAGCCAGGGCAGCCGCAGCCGTCGCGGCGGGCAGTAGCGATGGTCGGCGCATCTCGTCCGATGATCGGATAGGACCGGCACCAAAGTCGGGCTCGAAGAAGGAATTGTGGTCATTTGCGCCATAGTCGTAGTTTTGTGGTGCTGAGGTGGTTGTAGCAGTAGGAGCAGGCGGTGGTCGTTCTTGTGGTGGTGTGTTGACCATTAACATAAAGCTCTCCTACAAGCGAGAAGGCCCGGTCAGCATGTGTGTGTATAATAGCCAGTATTTGCAGCGACCAATTCTGATCTTACCTCTGTCGCTGGAAGCTTGGAGATGTAGTGTTCGGGGTGAGCACGTCGGATATGCTCTTGCATGGAGCGAAAGCGCTTCTCCTACACATGGCGTGTTAGTCGGCACCTGGAGCTTCACAGCTTCGAAGCTTGCTATGACGTGGGGTAGCTGTTGCGAAGACTTACGCCAGTACAACGCTTTCGGCAAGCTGAGCTGTCATGGTTGCGCAGCGGGCAGACAACGACGTTGTTCTCATCGCTGACCGAGAAGGAGCCAGTCAGCGGTGCTGCGCGCGAAGAAGGCATCGCTGCGAGCATCAATGGCAAAAGCTTCCCAGCGAAGCAATGGCGCGTAGGAAGCTCGAGGACCAGAGGATGAAGCTTTGTGGAAAGTCGCGCGGCTCCAGAAAGGTGCAGCGATTACGATCAAGGTGCGCAGAGCGGCTCTGTCTGGTGGAAGAAGCTCTGAGCTGAAGTTGCTGCTATTGCGGATAGACGTAACCGGATGCGGGGCAGCTGGCAAGGGCCGCGGGGCTCGATAGAAAGGACCAAGTGAAAGTTTTGTTCAAGTATCACGATTGAGCCATGAAAAATCCGCGCGGAAGGAGTCTCAATGGTACTGTGATGTTGCTGTTGCTACTGCTGCTGCGAAGACAGAGCTGTGTCGCCACGACGAGCCCGAGCAGGTGAGCAATCAGATAGCAGCCCTGGATAGTGCCTGAGACGAAAGAACCGGATAGCTTGGAGAGCTTTGTGCTGCCCAATGACCTACCGCTCCAATCAGACGTGCTTGTAGTGGGAACGACTCATCATCGGCAGAGGCTTTCTGAGAAGCTCAGGTCCCGTGCACCGGCATAGCTGCAAGCTCGTGAAAGCAACGGGACCAATGCGATCCGATTCCCAGTCTTCTTCAGCTGAACATCGGCTATCGCGCGACGGGCTTTAGAAGAATTTGCTACTGGGACGCCGAGCTAGCTGCAGCATCGGCCGGCCAGGCTGGGAATACTGCAGTTGCTTGCATGGCCCCAAGGCGAAATCCGGCGCAAGTAGGTCGGGCGTTGGGAGAGCAAAAAGAGAGAGAAACAGGATGGCTGGGAGAAACGATGCAGTCCTACACGGGCCTTTTGGATCCAAAGGGCCGGCGGGAACCTGTTGAGCAACAGAAGGTGCTCGACTTGTTCTAAATCCGGCTCACATGCCTCGTGTGCACCTTCTGTTTCTTGTCACTACTCGTCTACAGCTACCGTGCTCGCGTCAACCTTCCAGCGCTTTTGCTTTTGCTGCCTGTCCCAAGGCCCATCATCTCGCATCCATGACGGATTGACCCCGTGTTGCGTCCCTTCATGCCTTCTGCCGCAGTTGCATCGTGGTACGCTTTGCCTGCATCGCCCCGTAGTTGCCCTGTTGCGCCATGTCGCTTTCAGTTCAGTCGTTGAATGGAGACAGCTCCTTCCTCCTCACATTCGACCCACCTGCAGCCCCACTATCGTCACCAGGCCTCTTTCCCGGCTCTTTTACGATTTTAGTTGACCGTAAGTCACTATGAGCTTCGCACGTCGGCCGGACTGTTTGATACGCAGCATGTGATTCACGCAGACTCGAGAAATCACTCGCAGGCGCGACTAAGACGCAATTGCTAACAGTTCGTGAGGTGAATAGCCTGGCTGACCGGGCCGTCAATCATCCTCAACTCCATCTTCTCCCATTCCGAGCAAAGAGCAAAGCCGTCCATCTCGACCCTCGAAGACCTTGATCGCGAACCCGACCTCGTCCTTATATCGCAAGACAAACCCGACCATTGCCATGAAGCGACACTGCGTCAGTTGCCGCAGGACTGCGAATCAACCATTCTTGCTATCCCATCTGCAGCCAAGAAAATCCGCTCGTGGAAGCACTTTCGTCCTGACACTATACATGCACTCCCGAGATACTTGGAAGGAGACACTCGCTCTGTATATCGCATTATACTACCGCCACCTTCACCGCGAGGAACATGTGGTGAAGTCACTGTGACCTGGATTCCTGCAAAACGGGACCTCTCCAAAGTGCACCATGCCATTGGAATAACGTATCGCCCTCCATGCACAGTGCTCTCTTCGCTCAAACCAATGCACTACATCGACCTGCCAATGAGTCCGCCTCCATCACCGGGTACTCCAATGACGATTGCATCGTCGCCTCGTACCATTGTACCATCACCGTACAATGACAGAGAGAAGACCTTGTCTATCATCTACTCGCCCCATGGAGTTTCGTACGACATGATACGACCATATGCAAGCTCTTACCTTGTCTCAGAATCAGCCCTTCCTCTGACGGCGCTTCTACATTCCTTTGACTGCGTTGAGAATCCGTGGTGGCTCGGCGGGAACATATCTGCCGGCTCTCCGGGCGGCACTGAGATTGCCAAGAGCCTGTATGCGAAAGCATGGATATCTGCTCATGACGCTGACAAGGACAATCGTGGATGGGCAGTCAAGCTGACGCAAGTAGCACAGCATGCAGTCGATGAGGTGAAGAAGATGTTGGATGAAGGTGTCGTGAGAAAGACGCTGCCAAATACTGAAGTCATTACTTTGGCTTCTGGCGAAAAGCATCGGATTGCAGCGGGGTGAAAAGAGCTCTATGTCCTCATTGTCTCGTTCAATACTATGTTGACACAGACACACAAGCTGCCGGCAAGTCCTGACTACAGTCAAGAGAACATTCTCCAATTGGACGTCACAGAGAGATGCAGTCTGGACCTACGACAAGTTGGAAGCTTCCTCTCGGGAGCAACAAGATGGACGCCTATCCATAGCATGTGTTTGCCCTCAATACCCAGCGGTGAGTTGAGTGAGCTGGTTTCAGCATCCTCCACAGGTGCAGGCAACAGACCACGTTCAACTTTCCGGCATAAGCTTTCGCTACCGACGTACTGCCGTGAAGGCTTGGCGGCCGGACCCTGGGGGAAATGATGAAAACGCAGTGGGGTGTTCGAGTTGCACGTGAGACTTCGCATCCACTTGAGCATCTGAGAAGTGGGTCTGCCCCTTTCTCTTGCAGAGGTGACTTTGAAGCTCAATTCATCGGTCATGAGCGTACAGTGCAACAAGAAAGTCGGGTAGAAGATACGGCGTGTGTCCGCTCTGTCGCACTTGAATACGCGCAGGCGCGGACGAATACAGGGCTTGGTTACCCAGGAGATTGGGGTGTGGAGCTGGAGCTAGTGATTGCCGACAAGAGACGATAGAGCGGCGCAGGGCACGAACCGGCTCGCATGTTCAAGTGTCCGGCACTCGGCGCAACCACGCGGCCACGAGTGATTAATGCTGTGAGAGACAGCTTCATAGGAAAACTAGACTTCTCCTTACCGTATGTGTGCGCGTGTTTGAGTCATCCAAGGTGGATTGAGCTTTTTTAAAAGGGCCCTGTCCGTCCGAGTGCCACAGAATGACGCCGCACCCGGGCTTCTGGAACTATTGGTGTGGCTGAGGCAAGCGGGCTGTTCTTAATTCAGACACGCAATCTCCCTTGACGGGCTCGCGGATGCGACAAACGCGTCGACAGTGAGTGCGCTGAGGTTGCTACAAAGGGCGCAAAAAGTCGAGCAGAAACAGTAAACGACTGACCGAAGCGCGCACTGCCTCAGAATCGTCTTGACGTTCAAAACGCCAGGGTCTGGGAACTTGTTTCTGGTCGATAGCTGAGTGCAATAAGGCACTGTCCAGGTGCCAAGGCTAGCGCAAGACGGGAGTCGGATCATGGCGAGCGAGCGCTGACGAGCGCAGAGCTGCCAACTATTCGAGCATCACCGGCTTCGACTTCGACTCCTAGAGTAGACTGCATTACACACGCCCATTCTTGCGACCCTCCCGATCTTCTTTTCTCGAGACCGCACGCAGAGAGAGCATTACCGCCGCCCCACCCCCTTCGACCGCTCTTCTCTGGTACCTGCCTACCTACTCTTCGCCCGCGCTACGCTACGCAATCCCCCGGACGACGCCCAACCATACACGGCACACACTGGCTTCACACGCTTCGTCGACCTCTCCGCCCCAGCGCTCGGGGAAGGCTGCCTCTTTGATGAGCGTAACCATTCATGAGTCGCAAATGATGCCCGCGTATGGCTCCGACCCCAACGACCGATCCTCGTTTGCCCATGCACAAACCACGTCGACACTGCCTGCGCGTATCCCTTCGGATAGGACTCCAGCAGCAAGAGAAAACCGCGACACACTCACCTATGGCGATGTCCACGCCATGAACGGAAAACTGTCCAATGGGCCGCACCACCCGATGCAGTCCATGCCAAACGGACGGCCGACGAAGCCCGCCAGCATCGATAAGCGCCTATCGCAGGAGGAAGGCCGCTCGGCTAGAAGTAGGGGCGACTACCTGGATTCCGACAGTTTCCACAGGTCTTCCGACACGCAGCGGCCATCGAGCGAGCGGCCGAGCAGAGACGATGGCTATTTCGCCTCAGTACACAGCACCAAGACCAAAGACCGAATGTGCGGTAGCACAACACACGTCGAAATGGGCCAAGTAGACACCATGGATGGTACAAAAGAAGCCAGCAAAGACTTCTTCGTCCCGCACGCGGGCTCAGTCTCCAACACTCCCACTTCACCTGCGCCCATGCCCCAGCCCGAGGATGGCACGTCCAGCCTGCAGGTACCGACGACCCAGCCACATCGCGTCTCCTCCCCGCCCGCCTTCAACCACAACAACCCCAGTCCATCACCACATCCCTACCGTTTGCAGCAGCGTCACACGCTCGAGGTGCCTAAACTGCAAACCTCGCGCGCCCGCGAAAACCAGAACAACACCGACGACGTCATTAGCGCAAGCGGGAGATTCTCACCCACCACACCCCACAGGCGGAGAGGATCCATGTCGCTTGTGCGTAGGACCACTCGCTCCATCAACTCGGACATGCCTCCCGAAGAAGTGCCCCAGGATGATGAGGCTGCGCGTTGGGCTGAACACATTCGCCAGAAGCGAGCGAGTAAGAGGAAGCGCAAAGAGGACGAGGACGAGGATCGCGTAGTCGTAGGAACAAAGGTCGACCAACACCATGTCAACTGGGTCACTGCCTACAACATGTTGACTGGTATTCGCTTTACCGTCTCGAGAACCAACGCCAAAATGGACCGGGAACTTACCGATGCCGACTTCGACGCGAAGCATAAGTTCTCGTTTGACATGTACGTGCCACCCGACTTTCCTCACCACATCAAGCACCTGCTCGGGTTCAGTTCTACTTCGTCTGGCAGGCCTGCGCTCTTTAGCCCTTGACACCATACTGACATATCTTACAGAACCGGCAACGAGCTTACACCTTCCGCCAAGTATGACTTCAAATTCAAGGACTACGCACCATGGGTCTTCCGTCATCTTCGCACCACCTTCAAACTCGACCCTGCCGACTACCTCGTATCGCTAACCAGCAAGTACATCCTTTCCGAGCTCGGCTCACCTGGAAAGAGCGGCAGCTTTTTCTATTTCTCCCGAGACTACAAGTACATCATCAAGACCATCCATCATGCCGAACACAAGTTCCTACGCAAGATCCTGAGGGACTACTACAACCACGTCCAAGAAAACCCCAACACACTTCTTTCCCAGTTTTACGGCCTGCATCGCGTAAAGATACCCTATGGACGTAAGATCCATTTCGTTGTCATGAACAATCTTTTCCCTCCGCATAGAGACATTCACCGCACATTTGATTTGAAGGGGTCGACCATTGGAAGAGACTTTAAGGAAGACAACTTGGCGACCAACCCTCGTGCAACACTCAAGGACCTCAACTGGTTACGCAGAGATCAGCGTCTTGAATTAGGGCCATCGAAGAAGAAGATGTTCATCGAGCAGATGCAGAAAGATGTCAAACTCCTGCAACGCTTGCACATAATGGACTACTCGCTGCTCATCGGCATCCACGATCTGGAGAAGGGTAATGAGGAGAAGCTGCGGGACAAAACGCTCAAAGTCTTTTCACCTGGTGGCGAGGAGTCTTCAGAACCCCAACCGAACCAGCTCATGCGTACACCCTCGAAGCTGGAAAGCGTACGCAAGGCGAGGGAATTGAGACAAATGGTTAAAACACAGAAGCCGGTACCTATGGGCCAAACATTGAGTAAGATGCCGGATGAGCTAGAAGATCTCAACCGAAACTTCTACTTCTACTCTGATGATGGTGGCTTCCGAGCTACTCATGAGGATAATGCGCCAGGCGAAGAGATATACTACCTCGGTATCATCGATTGTCTGACACATGTAAGTTTGCGGTAGACATGCAATTTAGCTAGTAGGACACTGACATGTCAATAGTACTCATTCATCAAGCGCATGGAGCACTTCTTCAAGGGTCTCGCTAATACCGAGTCTCAAATATCCGCAATCCCTCCCGAGCGCTATGGAGACCGTTTCATCAAATTTATCAGCGCAGTCACCAAGACGAAGGAAGCAGCCGAGCGTGAAAAGTATGACGAAGTTGTAAACGACGTGGATAGTCTAGCTCTTGATGGTGTGAGCGCGAATCCTGAGCAACGATTATCGACTGAGCGTGTCATTGAGAAGGCTGAGCGGCAGGCTGAGCGCTCACGCCGCCAAGGCCATACTGAAGAAGACGTACCAAATTTTCACATGAGGGCAGTACGCAGTCCATCCGCTGAGAGGGGAGAGATTGGCACGACGCTTCCTGTAGTCGAGGAAGCTGGCGAGTCCTCAAGTGTTGGTGGACACAGCAATCGCAGTGCCTCAGACAACGCTGTCAGTACAAGAGAACATAATGGTGGATCGTCGTTACCATCACAACCTTCTAGTACACCCTATCTCGGCCTACCACTACAGGCAGATGCCACATCAAGGTCAAGAGAAAGAGATCAGACAATTGGACGAGCACCGCCGACGCCCCCAAAAGACTCTGGAACAGCGAGCAGCGATGGAAGGCCTCCTACACCGCCAAAGGATGAATACATGTCCAACAGGCACTCTGGTCCTCCCACACCACCAAAGGAAGACAAAGGCAGGGGCATCCCCAGATCCTCACTAGACAAGGACCTGCCACGAACTCCTCTGGAGACGGCCATCCGTGTCAACTAAACAAAATGCCCACGGAAATGTGATCCTCCCAGCCAACGTAGCGTGTATTCCATTTTCATCATTCAACATACAAGCCTGTTTTCCTCTTTGCATACCCCCCAAAGCTATTTATCGTTTTGTTTTCGTTTTCCCTTTGTCAACCACCTACATCTCCATCTCTATTTCCCTGTCTTTCGTCGCGAATGCATGATACCATGAGCAGCCGCCCAATCCCCCTTGTTCTTCACATTATGGCTTCGATTTGCTCTTAAACCAAACTTTTTCCTTTGTATCTATCTCCATTTGTGTGCGTGTGCGTTTGTGTGTGTTGCTTTTTCTGTTCGCTTTCCTCTTTTTCATTGTACTGTCTGGATCATTGGAACTGGAGAGGGAACTGGATAGGGAACCGTTACGGCCTTGTAGCAATCTTAGCTCCTGGTCTTTTTTGCTGTTTTTTTTTTCACTTTGGCTGTTTGGGCGTGTGTGGGCGTGGGTGTGGCCATGGAAGGCTTGTTGGATGGACGAATGGTGACGCACAAGCAGCCATTCGTCATTTCATAGGAGGGCATTCAAGGGCGCTGGCGAGAAAGTAGTAGAAGAAGAGCTGGTAATAGTGATTGAAGAGCAGAGCTGGGGACAAAAAGATGAGGAAGAGGAAGTATCGCGAGATCCGTGCTAGGTAGTGTAAGTGTGCCCTCTTTTGTCTTGGTAGATAGATGAAGGATACAACAATTCAAATGCATATCATTAGCAATAATTTCTATCCTTCACCTATTGCGAGATGGAATGCTGACAGGTGGAGGAGGCAAGGCCTAACCAATGGCGATGTAGTATTTAGCAAGCGGCTGTATGAGCAGCAGCTGGTGGTCAAATTAGGGGCGCAGGTAAGTCTACGTGATGGTGGTTAACGATGCACATCCAATGCACCCTAGTGCCGGACATAGTAAGGGGAAATCCTCCTGTCCAACTCAAGCTCATACCTACTGTTCGCTTTTGTGAATCCCAGTGAACCACCGGAATGGCACAAAGAGAAGTGCCCAGTGAATCAGTCAAGGAAGTCGTCATCATGTTTACGTTGTTGCATTATCTAGGGTATTGGCATCTATAATACCCTCATCAAGATTTTGAAACCACAAAAAGGCCTAGCCTATCCTAGTGTACAGAAGACGCTGCCACCACCTCTTCAACCTCCCCACTCAGGCCACGGGCAGGCTTACTTGTAAAAGTCAAACTTATCGGCCTCTGCTGCACCCTTGACTTGGCTTGTGTATGCCTCCTCTAGATCGCTCTGGATGATGTTGTACCTGTTCTTACGAACAGCCCTCAGACCAGCCTCCTGCATGATGGCGGCAATAATGGCACCAGAGAGTGGATCGTTGCGCACAATCAAGCTGTCGAGATCTACCTCGGGCGACAAGCTCATCTTCCCGGCAATGGTGGAGAAGATGAGACGGCGCTCGCGGCGGTCTCGTAGCGAGGGAAACTCGATCTTTCTGTCGAGACGACCAGGTCGGAGGAGCGCGGGATCAAGGGTATCGGCACGGTTGGTGGCCATGATGACCTTGACGTTGGAAGTTTGGTCAAAACCGTCCATTTGGTTGAGCAACTCGAGCAGAATACGCTGGACCTCTCGGTCGGCGCCCGTTTGCGCGTCGAAACGTTTCGTCGCGATAGCATCGATTTCGTCGATAAAGATGATGGATGGTGAGTTCTCGCGCGCCATTCGGAAGACGTCGCGAACCATACGCGGGCCTTCACCGAGGTACTTTTGCACGAATTCTGATCCTACTACACGGATGAAAGATGCTGTTGTGCTATTCGCAACAGCCTTGACCAGCATAGTCTTTCCGGTACCTGGGGGGCCATAGAGCAGCACACCACGTGGCGGATCGATACCAATCTGCTTGTACAGGTCAAAGTGTGTGAGAGGGAGTTCAACGGCTTCCCGAATTTCCTGCTTCTGCATGTCCAGACCTCCTACATCGGCGTATGTGATGTCGGGCTTCTCATCCTGGCCAAGCATGGCAATGGAGGAGTCGGCCTCGGGAGGCAGAATGTCAACAAGGGCATTCGAGTGGCGGTGGAGTGCGACGGATGAGGATGGCTTGAGGAGTTCGCGATCAAGGGTGGAAAGGATACGGACGACATAGTTGGAGCCGGTCGATGATTGTACGATACCGGTGCTGTGCATGTTAGCCTAGTGACGCAAGCGCTACATGGGTTGGAGGGCTTACTTCTGGTCAATAGCCTCCATAAACTGCCCTATCACCAGTGGTACACTCTGAATACGTTTGATTTCTTCTTGTGCTCTCACCAGCTCGCGCTTTAAACTGCGCTGTTCGTCCTTGATGTACTCTTCCTGAAGGTGAATGTACCTGCAATGATTAGCCACCTGTTGTTCCGGCCGGAAACGAGCACCACATACTCTAGTTGTCGTTGTAATTTCTTGAAGTTGGAGTAGTCATCGTTTCCTTCGGTAGAGAAGCCCTCGAGGGTGTCAAAGTTTGGTATCGATGACGGGAGCTGCTTCTTGTGCGGCGGGACAGTGTTGGCCGGATTCTCGACGGCGGCGTCAGCCATGGTGATGTCTATTCGATATTCTGGGTGTAGATGCGGATCGGATGTGAGCAGTCGGCAGCAAACAACAGTTGTGATTGGTGATTTAGTGTGTTGGGATACGGGTGATGCGGTGCGTGTCTGGCGCAATGTTGATGGAGCTCACACAAGGCGCGATCGGCGTTGGAGGCGCTAACGCCGACGTCACGTGACGTAAATGATCACGCTATCCAGGTGATGCAGACAAGACGTGTTGCAGGGTAACCAGGGTAAAAGCAACTTCACAATATCTCGAGTGCGCGGTGCATAAGGAACGCAGAGACTGCCTAGGTAGCAAATTGTTTGAAATCTCTATACACGGTATCTCAGAATCCGTGCCCCACAGAGACGGGCTCCTCACGCATGCCGGGTGTATGGTAGGAGTAGACCCTTATTCACTACCCTAGACAGTGAGAGAGTCCACGGGCCTGTATGATAGACAGCTACAAGGGGAATTGCGACGTGACACTTTCCGGTGGCTAAGGCCCATGGCGGAGCAGGTATAAGCTTGGGTGGCTCGCCCTTCAAAGTTAGGTGCGGCCCTCACATCGGGGTAAGACGGTTGGGCTGGGCGAGAGTCAAGCGGTCTAGGAAGTGCCCACTCTCCACGCCCAGCGGTGCGATAACAGGGCCAAATCTGCAGGAACAAGGTAATGTAATAAGTGGAGAGACATGTGTTTCCGTGTCACGACGGCCAAAAAACGCGGAGAGATCAAATTGAGTTAGGCCTAGGCTTGTGAGCTGCCGGAACGCAGCCACTCCACTGGCCTGTCGTCGCGACGCGCGAACGCGTCTCCTTGCTCTGGTAGCGAAAATGCCGGCCACTGTGCTGTTGTTTTTCGGAGCCTTTGCGGCGCCCGTAGATGCTGCTGCTTGTGCTCTGTTTCGAAGTCTGGGACTCTACCTGGCCCTGTGATGCTAGATAAGGCTAGACGGGTTGTTTTCGCCAAGCAAAACCGCCTTCTCGCTCCTCCGCTCTCAGCAACGCATATTCCGCCAAAGCGCGTCTGCGGTACGTGAAGATATCGACCGCATTTGAAGCCACCCTGTTTCCGACCTGCCCTGATGAGAAGATCAATTTAGCGTCATTCTGTTATTGCGCGGTGTGTATTTTCTCAGCCTGCCTGTCTTCCCATTGCATGCCTGTTTGGGACCTCGTCCGAGGCCTGCTGGCAGAGGCGCGTCGGCCATCTCAACATCAACATGCTTACTGACGGGTCGCTAGCCAGGTGGATTCAAGGCCTCTCACGTGCGCACGTCGCTCCCCTCATCGCTCCCACTCATACGCGCCTCGCACTCGTTCTCACGGCCGCCCAAAAGCGATTCGCCGTAGTCGCGCATCACCATGGACTTCCAGTCACCCCAGAATGGCATGTATGATGCCTCAAGCTTCATTGATCCAAGCGCCATCGCGAACCCCCAGATGAATGGCGCGCGCCCCTACAACCCAATGCCATCAGTGCCCCAGAAGCGGGACTCTACCGGCGCCGCTTTGTCGCTGTCGCGCTCCCAGACGCCTTCACAGCAACCTCAGTTTGGTTTCCAACACTCCCAAGCCTTCACCAACACGCCCTCTCCGACCATGCAGAGCCAGCACTTTGCGCCCAGCCAGATGGGCGGTCAGAGGATGCAGACAGCCTCACCAGCGCAAAACCCCCACGCGCCGCAAATGTCTCCCATGGGATTCCAGCCTTCGCCGATGAACCAAGCTTTTAACGCGAACTCGGGGAACCAATATCCCGTACAGTCGGTCCAGCTGTCTCAAAACCTCCAGAGTCGCCAGCAGGAGGCGCAGAGGCAGTATGCCATGCGCCTGCAACAGCAGCAGCAACTGGGCAACCTCGCTGCAAGTAATATGGCTGCGCGCCAAGGACAACAGCCAGGTGCCCAGATGCCAGGTACCCAGATGCCAGGTGCAATGCAAGGCCAAATGCAGCACCCGGGCATGCAACCAAATATGATGCAAAATCAAGCACAACCGCAAAACCCGCAGGTTCAATACCAACAATTTCTCAAGAACGTTGCGGCGCTAATGGCTCAGCAAAACCGCCCATTCAACCCCCAGCCTCAAAGCGCTGGCCGTGTCATCAATCTTCAGAACCTCTACGCTGCCGTCATGCGCTTCAAAGGCTTCCGAGTTGTTACCCAATCGAACGGCTGGCCACGGATCGCGCAAATGATGAATATACACCCTCAGCAGTTCCCCCAGGCCCCCAACGAGCTGCGCCAGATCTACGAAGCAAATCTACTCATCTACGAGACCGCATACATGCAACGACAGCAACAGATGCAACAAAAAGGCATGCCTCCACAAGGACAGATGGGACCAATGGGGCAAATGGGACCCATGGGACAGATGGCTCAACCGGGGCAGATGGGACAGGCCGGCCAAATGAACCAAATGTCATCTATGGCCCAGCAGATGTCACCAACGAGACCGACAATGCCAGGCCAACAAAACAACATTACAGGACACCAGGAATACCTCCAACAGCTGCAAAAATCACAAGAGAACCTCAAGCAACAACAACAGCAACAACAGCAGCAGCAACAGCAACAGCAACAACAACAACAACAACAACAACAGCAGCAGCAGCAGCAGCAGCAGCAACAACAGCAACAACAACAACAACAACGGCAGTCGCTACCCCCTACACAGCAGCCACCTCAACAACTCGATCCATCTGCACATCCACAACAGTCAACACCTCTGCAAAGCAACGTAGCACTTCCCAGCGTTAACGGTACTACACCTCAGCCAGATGGCCATGCGCGGAAGAGCCTCAGCAGACAACTAGAAGGAACACCGACTCAAAACCAAGAACCAAACCAAGTGCAGCCGTCACCAGTAAAGCAGGAAGAGAACGCTGCCGCTGCAGACTCTGCTGCGGCCACTGTTGAGGAACCCGAGAGACGGAAACCAGTTATTGAGCGAGATGGCGTCAGAGTCTACCAACCCGCCTGGCGAACGCAAGACAATTGGGGAGGTCTCGACTTTGACTCCGAGAACTTCAAGAATATGATCGACACAATCGCAAACTATAAGCCCAACGTTCCATTACTGCCGGAGATGGGTGTGATCGATATCCGAGCCATTACCATGAGCATCCGGTCGGGATTACCTGGTGAGGCGCGCTTGGGACTGGATACCCTCACACGGATAACGTACGACAACACTATACAGTTCAACCTAGCGCATTGCGAAGACTTGACAGAAGTATTGGTGGAATATGCAGAGGATCTATTAGAAATACTAGGAAACGACAACCCTGAAGTCACCGATATTATCGACCTCATGTCGTACGAGGACGTTATGCATCATTGCCGCGAAGAAGCTGCGTCACTACTGGAGCTTCCACAGGTCGGGACTACAGCATATCGTCTTAACCGTACATCCGACCGACTACTCGCAATAACAACAATCTTCCGCAACTTGTCCTTCCTCGAGGTCAACCATGACTCTTTGGTCAGCCCCCCTGTTCTCAAGTTCCTCGCCAACTTCATACGGCTTGTGGGCACACGGGTACTGCTTCTCCGCTCACATATGAACACCTTTGAGTTCATGAAGGATATCGTCACTTTCTTCTCCAACACCAGCGCTAAAGTCGTTCTACCGAGCCGTGAAGATGCCTACGCTGTGTTGCACTTCCTCGGTGCTTTTGCGCCGATGCCACGGCCCGCCGAACCTGTAAAATTCACACCCTTCGATCCCCTAATCCATCGCTATCTCCCATCTGCAGTTGACAGTCTTGCAAAACTGCTCGCCCGCGATGACCCAAACCGGACGTATTACAAGCAGATTTTCATCAACGAGGCGACAGCAACACCAGCATATGATTTGTTAACACGATCCTTTGCTCTTGCAATCTCCGTCGTACCCGATCGCAACTACATAGAGAACAGGATGTACCAAATGAAGGAGCTACACCCAAAGGAAGTCCGGATGTTCGAAGCTCGCATCGCAGAATCACGGAAAGCATATCTAATGCAAGGTATGCTCGCCGCGGATATCCTCGCCAGTCTAGCCCCAGGACCCGAAACAGGAATATGCCGCGCATGGCTCGAATCAGAAGATGGCTGGGCACACACGCTCCTCAAGTTCGCCATGTCCCTCTCCGCTACAGATGCTGCTATCCCCCATCCCCCGCCACAACCGAATCACCGCGGCCAGCGACCCATGGATCACGACCGAGAAGGCTTCCAACTCATCGTTCACCGCGCATTATCTACTCTCAAGCGCCTAGGCGACAAGTCGAAGGGTGGCGAGCCACTGGTCAAGGGCGTGCAACCACAGCAGCAGCAGCAGCAGCAGCAGCAGCAAATGAACGGGCACATAGACCACAATGACGAGGATGACGAGGATGACGAGGAAGACGATGATGACATGGAGGTTTTCAGTTTCAACGGTAGCTCCTGGAAAGTGAAGGCCGACATCTTACCTAGGAAAGAAACGATGCTCGGTGCGCTGTTGACGGCGCAGCTAGACGTTAGGAGTTTGAATCAATTTTGCAAGATTGGGTATTTGGATGACTAAAGGAAGTTGTTGGTTGGTGGGTTAGTTAATTGATTGGGCATGCTCGAGGTAGTATAAAGGGTGGTGTGGTGGTGGGGGTTAGAGCTCGGCTTGCGTTTGTGTGTGTATATAGGCTGAGCGTTGCGTTGGCTTGTATGCGCATGTAAACCTTTTGCATTGTGACAGGCAAATCTTCTTTTCTCTCTTCTTCTCTCTTGGTAATACTGCATTGCGAAAGACGGTAGAGGGGGGATGGGCAATCCATCAGATGTTGCTTTCACGCGTCTTTTCTCCTCTTACTCTTCCTTATGAATCTGTACTATCTATCCTTTTTTGCTTTCGTATATAAATCAAATATACGAAAATCTTCTGTCCAATGTCACAACATGCCATGACATGTCAAGCAAGAAGTAAGAATTGGAATGTAGCAAAGATTTTCGAGATTCATATCAATGGTATCTTTTGTTTTGGTGTTTGTATCACACACAGACGGACCTAGATCCCCCTCCCTTCGAAAGCTTACATGACCTCTCCGGCCCCAAAAGTATACAGCAAGCAGCCGTCCATACCCCCTATCCATCCCAGTCGAAGCTCAACAGCATATCCCGCACTCTTGATGTCGAATAAAGTTTTTTTTTTCGTAGAAAAATAAATAAATAGAGAAAAGCAAGAAGAGAAGTTAAATACCCATAACACCATCGCTATGCATTTGGTTAACAAGTTTGAAGAATAAAAAATACCCCAGACATTGAAAATCCACAATAAAAGCGCCATCCGCATCTCAAGCGAAAGAAAAAAAAACCTTACCGTCATCGCCATCGTCTTAAGAAGGTGAGCCAGCGAAAGAAGGCGTGGCCGGGACTGTTGCGGTAGCAGGCGACGCGGCGCTAGCGTCTCTAAAAGTGTCATTTTGTTTTCTTTGGCCGTTGAGCAGGGGGCAGAGTCTATTTGGGCAGATTTGTGTTAGCAAGATCACATCGACTTATAACCAAAGATGATTCTCGGGAATATACGTACTTCTTATTTGTCTTGATATGGCCCACCTCGCCACAGTTGGCGCACTTGCGAGGTGTAGCTCCGCCCTTGCCTGGCCCACCGGTTGTACTGCCTCCTTCGCCTGTTTGGCTTTTGTGTAGTCCTTTTGCCTTTTCGCGGCCTTCGCGGCGCTCGATGTTGCGCGCCAGACGGGCGAGTTCTGCTTTGAGTTTGATTTGTTGGGCTTTGTCGACTTCAGGATCGCCTGTGGGTTTGATGTCTTCAATGCGCATATTGAGCAGACGCTCCTGTCGCTTGTGCTTGATGTAGAGTTGGATGACTGCAGGATCGGTAATGACCTCGGTGACATCTTCATATTCATCATACTTGTTTTTGATGGTGCGGGTGATCTTGAGCTTCTTGCCGCGATTGTCTGCGTTACTATTGCGAGACATCTGGGACATGGTCTCGTCGTCGTGACGCAACGCAGCAGGAGTGCCCATTTCGGACTGTTGGCGTGGGATGTTGTTATGAGGCATGGCTGTGTCGACATCGTCTTCAGTATCAGAAGGCGGGTTCTGGGCAGAGAGACTTTCTTTCTGCTTGTTCCAAATACGCTTGATGGCGTTTTCGTACATGACCTGCTGGCGCTGGACGTTGTAGCTGTGCCCGCCAAGCTCCTTCATCTTCTTGTTGTCAAGACGATCAGCTGCACTCTCACCAACATCCCTGAAACCACCCTTCATCGAAACCTTTATGAAACTGAAACCCAAGCCTTGACCAGTAGGATCGCCGTCACCGTGAAGTTCCAGCATAGCTTTTCCAGCACAGGCGTTCAAGAAGTTCTTCGTAGTATTCCATGGCGCCAGCTTGACGTCAGCATTCTCGTTGTCGGCCTCTTCGTCGTCGTCGCGAATCTCATTCGACTTGATACCGGCATCTTGAAGCTGCTTGTCACCAGCGTGCATCGAATCAATGAGACAGACGTCTTCTGGCTTGATCCATGTGCGCAGGATTGGCTCTTCAGGAACGGTCTCGCCTGGTACTGGTTCCCAAGTACCAATGTCTTTCTGATACTTCATGATTTCTCGCATTCGAGAACGATTCTGAGCAATTTCGGTACCGGGAAGATGCTGCTTGATCATTTCGTTGCTGACCCAAGGCTGACGCGCTCCCTTTTGTTGTCCCTTTCGATACAATCGGAACGCCAGCATCTTGAGTCGTTTCTTGGAAGCCTCAGTAACCTTTCGAGCGTGTGTACCGGGTACCTCCACAGACGGGAATTGCTGGCCAACGACCATGAGATTCGGAATGTTTCGCATGTAGTACCTAGGGCCATTAACCCCGGTCCAGCTCCTGCTCACAAGGAAGTCGGTCTCTTCAGGCTTATGCTTGAATACTGGTGCTCTGTACATGGCGTTGTGAAGCGTCAATACTTGTTGGCCTGGTTCAACTTGGCCGAACAACGAGAAAGGACTCTTGTCCTGCGGCAGTAGTACTGAAGTCTCTCCTATGCCGTCTTCCGGTTTCGGTCGTGCTGAGTCTTCCATATCTTTCCGGCGATAGTAGTTAAGAATCTTAACACCCATACCAAAGTTGGATAGAGTTGTGGGGTACTCCTCTGAGTACTCGGCAAGTAGAAGGTCCGAGTTGTCGCCGATGTTAAGGTCTTCTGCGGATGCAAACGCTTCGGAGGGCTTGAGGTTCTTTTTGTGTTTTCTCTTGATGGACCTGAGCGACGAGATACTAGCTCGTTCACCAGGCTTGAATGTGACGGTAGGGCGATGGAATGACCGAAGTTCGCGGTCGGATAGCGCAACCTTGTAGAAAGGATATTGCAACTTCAACGCGGGCAGACTGTGCTCGACATTCATATGGCCAATCGTACTACGGACCTTCTGCTGGCTGCTCTCTTTGAGCGCATCGTAAGCCTCATCGTTGGATATATTGTATCTCTTGAACATGGGGTTCGCAAGACTACCGCGACTGTCACGCTTGAGACCCAGACCCAGAGTCCGGGGCTTTGGTGGCTCTGCGCTTGGCTGCTGTACGTCAAGGAGAAGATGTGGGTCGTTCATGTCTAGGAGAATCTTCTTTGATAGTTTCGCTGTCTCAAGTTCTGGATCGTCCCAAGTGGGCAAGTCCATATGATCGTAGACGGAAAACTGAATGGGCTCATCCCGGTTTCCAAGTCTCCTCTTCTTGTTCGGTGACTGTCCAGCGTCGATGCTATCGGGCGGAGTAGGCGCCTGAGCACTGTCGGATAGAAGTGTAGAATTCGAATCGTCTGGGACTTCCCAATCCTCACAGGCAATCCTGAGGTCGCTCCATGATACGTTGCCGATCATTTCGCGGTCATCGATGGTGTCGAAATGGTCAAAGTCCATCTGCTCATCACTATCACCATCTTCTTCTGCCATGCCTGTGATATGTATGAGACCGCCTTGCTCGTCCTCCTGCTGTCGACCAGATTTGGCTGTGGTAGTTGTGGGATGCAACCGAAAGCCCTTTTCCTGATCGGTCGCGAGCTCCAGAGTAAGCTTATTCGTCTGAAAAGGTCTCGGTGCCTTTGGCGGAACTTTCGGGATGTAAAAAGCGCGTTTTCGTGGTACCAGACTGAAGAAGCGTGGCGGCTTGTCTGCCTCGAAGTTGGGCCAGATTTTCTCAAACTCCTCTTTCGACGTCTTCTTGGGTGCATCCGCTGGCTCATCCTTCTTGCGCATAGACTGGGCAAAGAGAGCCAGCTGCTCGCGCACTTCTGGGTCTTCCTCCTCTATCTCTTGCTGTGCTGTACCCTGTATGTTGTTGCGGATACTGGGTTGTAGTGTGTTCTCTACAGCAGCGTTGAAGCCTTCTTGCACTAGGTCCTCGATGGACGTAAGAGGATCATCCTCGTGCTGCGCATTTCCTTGTACCAGGTCTGAGTGACCGGGGTCGTCGCCAAAAAGGTCGTCTTGTGCATCGCCGTCGCCAAAAAGCTCATCCATGTCTACATCGCCATTATCAAGCGTGTTTCCAGAGTCCTGTAGTGTAGTTCCGCTGAAGTTGAGACCGGGGTCGTCGCCTCCGCCCGACTCGAACTCTTCTTCCGGCAGGTCATCATCGCCAATATCTTCGTAGTCGATGGCATCGTCCGCCTTTTCGCCAGCCTCTAGCGGGCGCGTAGCGAGGCCACCCAATAGATCTTCTTCGCCTTCTGCAGCGCCCATTTGCGCCTGGCGCATGATTTTCGCAAAGTCGTCATCTTCAGTCGCCTCGCTGCGGCCGTTCGCCGGCAGATTGTGCTCGTCGTCCATAGTTGCGCGTGGTATAGGCCTAATACTCTGGCGGTGCGGTTACTTTGCCCGGGTGCGATATTTTGCCGGGTATTAATATGGTCGCGCAGCTTAACGAAGCCGAGGTGAGAAGGCACCGCGAGGCAAGTGAAGGGCTGAGGGGTGCGCGTGCCGGCATTCACGCTGCCACCGCGCTCGCGATTCGGTGAAGCGATTCCACCGTCGACTGGCTCTGATCGTATGCTCTTCGCGATGGTATTCGATACGCACCTTAGTGGTTCGCGGTGACTGCAGTTGGTGTCGCCAAAAAGGCTCGTTGTCGTGTACAGGTAACGGAGAAGTCGCGGTCCAAAGCCGCGGTGAGTGGGGACCGTGCATCATCCAAAAAGTGGCCCCGAGCATCGACATGGCTGCATTACAACCCGCAACGCTGAACAGGGGTATATCATCGGACCAAGAGAAAAACAGTGCAAAAGCAGGCATCGGCATTGCATTCATCGTTAGGTGCCAAACCGCATCTATCTCAATGTGGTATCATAGTCCAACCCCACTCCATAGCAAATGCATGCTCATGACAACCATATCAAACCCCCAAACGCCAAATCTGACAAATAGGAGCATTACCCATCTCCCCATCATGCCTGTGCATTGATGTAGTCTTTGTTTTCGATTGTAACACTCTTCGTCTGTCGTTTTGTTAGCCGTGGCGCAACCAACCTTATCATGGTCATTCGACTTACCATGTGATTAACCTTGTAAACGCCCACCAACCGACTCGCAAGCTCAAACATGTTGTTTCGCAGCGAAATGACAATAAACTGTGCGTTTTTTGTCCTCTCCTTGATGTAGCTTGCGACAATACTGACGTTGCGGAAATCCAGGGCAGCGTCAATCTCGTCCATGACGTACAGTGGCGTGGGCTTGTAGTGATGAAGCGCGAAGACCAGAGCAAGAGAAGAGAGCGTCTTTTCGCCACCAGACAGATTGCTGATGTTCTTCCATGACTTCTTGGGAGGCATGACGGAGAAACGGATACCCTCAGAAAAGGCATCGAGCGTGTCTTCGTATTCGAGTTCGGCGTTACCACCCATGGTAATCATCTGGTACATCTCCTTCAGGCGTGCAGTGATGATATCGAAGCCTGCTTTGAAGCCCTCTTTACGTAGGCGTCTAAGCTCTTCGCACTTGTGTTTCGCCGCATCGCGAGCACTGACAGCCGTGGCTAGATCTGTAGAACGCGCGGCATGCTCTTCGACACGCTTGCGATATTCGGCGAGAACTGCTAGGTCCACTTGAGTAGACTCATTCTTCTTCTCCAAGTGCGCGATTTGTTCCTTGAGGGAAGCTTTGTCCATGTCCTGGAGCTCGTCTTTGCTGTACGAGGGTAGACCTTCGCCGCCGCCTTCTTGCTCTTCGCCCAGATCAGTCACATGTTGGTACGTGAGCTTATTCAATTTGTCGTAGAAGTAGGCCTGCTTTTTCTGGAACTCATTAAGAGTCTTCTGCCCTTCTTCGAGTTTGTTACGCATCTCGATCTCGACTGCACGTGTCTCGTTAAGCTCCGTCATCTTCTCGTTAAGCTCGTTCTTGACCACTTGCACCTCTTCCTTCCTAGTCTCAAGGTCTTGTTGTGCTTCTTCGGCTTGCTGTCGGATTCCAGAGACGTCTCGTTGTTGAGAAGCCATTTCCTCCTCGACCTTTTCTGCATCGGCTGCGAGCTTCTCCAGATCTTTAACAGCATCGTTGTAAGCCTTGTCATATTTAGCGCGCTGCTTCTCCTCCTTAGACTTGGAAATCTCAGCGTTAGAGGCCTGATCAGTAAGAGTATCGATCTGCCCCTTCAGACCATCGACCTTGGCTTTTTGACCACGCAGTTTGACACCTCCGATTTCCATGATTTTGTCTTGCAGAGCCTTGATCGCTGCCTCAATGTCTTCCGTCTCGGAGCGGAGCTTGGAGACCTCTTTCTCCATTAAAGCAATGTTCTTCTCGAGTGATGAGATGCGGCCCTTGTCGGTTTTTGTAGATGCTTGCTCACTTCCCAGCTCTTTGATGCGGCGCCGGCAGTCGGCTATGTTGCGATCGAAGCTCTCCAGCTCAAGCGCGAGCTTTTGTGCCTTAGTGTCTAGTTCAGGAATTTGCTGGTTGAGGTCTCTCAGCGCAGTCTCCAACTCCCGTAGCTCTTGCTGAAACTCGGTGAAGGTCTGTTCGAGCGTATCTCGATCATGCTCAAGCTTGGTAACCTGGTCCTTTGAAACATCCGACGCAAGCTTGGACGACATCTTACCCTTCACTACGCGACTTCCACCACCACTCATGGTACCCGCAGTGTCGATGAGCTTGCCGTCAAGGGTAACGACTCGCCATCGCTTTGCGCCGTATGCGATACGCTCAGCTTGATCGAGATCCTCAGCTACGAGCGTGTTTGTCATGACCTGGAAGAATGCGGGTTTGAGTTTTTCGTGCTTGGGTTTGACGAGATCGAAGAGGCGAGGTACGTTTTCTGGGGTTTGGACCGGCGACATGTCGCGTTTAGCAAGGCGATCTAGCAGAATGAAGTTGGCGCGACCTAGATTGTTCTTTCGTAGATATTCGATGCACTGCTGGCCAGACTCTACAGTGTCGACAACCATGTTATCTAGTTGTGGACACGCTGTGGATATGGCAACATCGTACTTCTGATCAATGGTACCCAGGTTACCAAGGCGACCGTGGAAGCCATCAATACGTCCAGAGTCTTTCAAGCGCATGAGACCCGTCAAGACATTGCCCTGAGTCTGAGCAGAGGATAGACTTGCGCGGGCCTCATCGGCCTTTGCTCTTGCCCCTGAGAGCTTTGACCTCAAGAAAGGCTCCTTTTGTGTGACATCCTCGAGCTTTGCTTGTGTCTTTTGAATATCCTTCTCTACTCGCTTCCTGTTGGCTTTACATTCGTCGAGTTCTACGGCCTTGGCTTGTTTTGCTTCTTCCAGGCCTTCGATCCTAGCCTCGATGTCGGCAATACTCTTGGCGCCCGCGTTCTCGCGGTCACGCATAATATCCAGCTCACTTTGTGCGACCGCAATGGCTGACTGTTTCTCATTGATCTTAGCGCTCCAAGGCTCCAGAGATTTTTGCTTTGCTGCGATCTCATCTGAAAGGCCCTGTGTCTTGCCGGCTAAGCTTTTACGAACAACTTCAAGCTCTTTCTCTTCGACCTTCATGCTTTCTTCAAGCTCAGCCATCTCTTCGTTGTAGCGTTCGAGATCCGCGGCATACTGCTTCACAAGACTCTCCGCTTCCGATCGGCCGTAGTAGCTTGTCTCCTTGGTCTTCTCCAATTTCTTCTGTTTGCCCGCAAGGAACTTCTTCTTCTCTTCAAACTTGACAGCCTCCTTGTCGACGCGAGCTACTTCCTTTTGGAATTCGTGGTTCTTCTTTTCGAGTTGCTCACACTCGTTTGCACCCTTCTTGTACTGCCGTTCAAGTTCCTTGATCTCCTCTTCGCTACCTTGATGTCTCTGCAACTCTTCGTCTAGCTGAGCCTGCAGCTGACCGACGGATTCCTGGGTGACTTGGATGTGATCGTCGAACTCTGAGACGTAAAGCTGGTAAAGCGTTGACTGCCTTGAAGCCAGCTCGTTCTCATCTCTGATGTACGCAAGAGCCTTGTTCTTCTTCTCCTCTAGGCCACTCTTCTCCTTCTCTACGTGCTGCACACGATTGCTCTTCTCTCGGCAGACTTCATTCAGCGTCTCGACTTCTACTTCAGACTCGGCGATGGGGGTCTTGTACTTGGACGTGCCGATGATGTCCTCCAAGTACTCAAGAAGACCGTCATCGTGCTCGCCCTGGGCTTTTGGTTTCATCTGCGCAATAGACTCAACCTCACCCTGAAGAATTAGGAAGCGCTTGTGGTCCAGATCAACTCCTCGGTCTTTGAGCAGAGTCGTGACAATTGTGAATGTTGACTCTTTCTTGTTGATGTAGTACTTGCTCGAATTGTTCTTGAAGGCTCTTCGTGAAATTACCAGCTGAGACTCTGGAATAACCTCATGCCCGCCGTTCGGAAGGTCTTTAACCTCCTGGAAGTGGACCTCGACCTCGCAGTAATCAAGATCAGGAAATGCAGCTGAGTTGTGGATCAATGCGGACAGCTTGCTTTGTCGCATCTTGTTTGCGCGAAAACCAAAGACAAAAAGGAGCGAGTCGATAACGTTAGACTTGCCAGAGCCGTTGGGTCCGACTACGGAGGAGAAAGAAGCATGAAACGGTCCTACTTCTTGCCGGCCGGCATAACTCTTGAAGTTGTTGAGGACAAGCCAAGTGATTACTGTTCGCTGCTTTGGCGGTGCAGGCTCGTGCAATGATGGTATAGCGGCGGCTCGTCTTTTCACTACAATATCAATAGGTTCTAGCATAGTTTGTTGTGCGTTGAGATCCTCTAACACCGTGGCCGGCGGTTGCGGTTCTTCCAGAGGCTCTGCTTCTGTCTTTGGCTCTGGTATGGGGGGCTCCTCCTTGGCCTCTATCTGTGTGATCTCAGCAGCAGGTTCGGGCTCTGGTTCAGGCTCAGGCTCTGGATCGGCCATGTCTGTATCGCTATCATCGGCGGTATCAGCTGGTAGCGAGGTAGGTACGATGGTGGTTTCGGAGGCCTGTTCGGGTGCAGGAGACACGGAGGGCTCCGGTGTAAGCAACTGAGACGTTTCCTCGGCTGGCTCTGGCTCTGGCTCTGGCTCTTGTTCTGGTTCTGGGGCGACCGGGGCGCGGGACTTCCTTCCACGCTTCTTGGGCATGGCTTTGGAAGGTGAGGCTGTCCCAGTCTTCTCCGGCGCAGGTGTCAACATGTGTGAGGGTTCCACTGTCCCTGTAACCCGAGTCCGCCGCCTGGCTGTGGGTTTCGATGCCGCATCTTCGCCCTGGGCTACTGCTTTCTTCGGCCTCCCTCGCCCTCGCCCAGTCTTGAGCGGCGCTGGTGCTGGTGTGAAGTCCTCGCCCTCTTCCTCTTGCTTGACGTCTGGTGTCGGTGTCCTGTTCTCCTCCTCGCCGTCTGAATCGGCGACGAAGGGTGCCTTCCGGCGTGTCGCAGCGGCGCGCGTGGACTTTCTGGGCGACACAGACGCCATTGTCGCTATTGCTGTGGGTGAATCGGTGGTCCGCAACGCCGTTCGTTACTTGCGTCTACGTGCGACGTCCGACTTGCAGCCCGCGTTTGTTTGTTTTCGGAGAAACCACGCTAAGCACGGGTCAGCCCCGCGCCCCACGCGTCGACTTCACCTCACGTCCCTGGATAGCACCGCCCTCGAACCGGACGAGTATGTAGCGTTCCACGTTTTCTCTTTGTTTCGGCTATCCCCCCCCCCCATAGGGCTGGTTATCGGTAGCTGTTATCTAGTAGTCGAACGGAATAGGCGTAACAATTCCCATGTCAATATGTCACATGTCAACATGGCAACTCTATGTAGGGCGCCGCAGCAACCCTCGCGACCGCTATTTAATCGCATCCTCTCAAGCCCGACTTCTCCTATTATAACCACACCTGCTTTCCCATTATTCCATCAAAGTCCACCTTCTCGCGACCCTACAACACTGCTCATTACAATGACATCTGCCCTGCAGAAGTTCAAGCTCATCTTCTTCGTTCCCCCCTCAGCCCTTAGCGCCTGTAAGTCTGCCATCTTTGGTGCAGGCGCGGGACGCTACCCAGGTCCAGGTGGGTATACAGAAGTATGCTTCACGAGCAGAGGAACTGGTCAATTTCGGCCAGGTGATACTGCCAATCCAAATGTAAGACACATCCCTTCTGCGTGTTCCATGTACCCACGAGCCGTGACATTGATGTTTCCAAACTAGATTGGGAAAGTGGGTGAGTTGGAGGAAGTCGACGAGTATCGGGTAGAGATGATGTGTCTGGGACGTGACACGGCGGTCAAGGCTGTGGAGGCATTGAAAAAGTAGGTTTGGCTGCTTTTACGTTACTATACCAACCCAAGATAACGAATGTTAATGGAACCAGGGCGCATCCGTACGAGGAGCCTGCATACGAGGTTTACAAGATCGAGGACATGTGAGGGGAGCTCATGCATCAATGACACCCAATCACACTCGTGCCGAAAATGAGGCTGGACTGAGGAGAAAGTCTTTCTGGAGATGATTGTACAATCATACACGACGGTACGCCTGAGCTTTTTTCAATTAGACAATGACAGTATCACACATGTATGAGTGGAATATATGATACCAGAAGCGATAAAGAAGTCGTTGATCGCCCACCAGCGGAGTCATGGAAGTTATCGTCAGAGTATCAAGCAGACTCGGCGTCATCAACCCACCTTTCCCGACAAGAAAGCGTCTCTAATAGTCGGAGCTGAAAAAGAGAAAGATCAGTCTGGTTCAAACCGGCGAGAGAGAGAGAAAGAAAGTAGCAAGGCCTATTGCACTAAGGTGGATCTATCAGGGAATGAACCGGAAGCTCTGGAAGCTGCAGAAGGCGAGGCTTCCGACAACGCGTCTGGCTAGACAGTATCAACGACAGCGCAGCTATTAAACTCGAGCGTGATCACAGTGCCAACAAGAAAAGTGAGCAGACTCCTCCTGTGTACGCTCCAATAACTTTTGCTGGAATCAGGGAAGGAGGGGCACAAGCAGCAGAGCGTGCTGGTGTGCCTGGTCGCAATCCAAGAGATAAAGGGGGCTCTATGATGCAGTCTGATAGCACGCCGTCAGAAAAGGCCGAGCTGTGTCAGAAACCACTAAAATTACCTGATGAACGGACAAATATGTCCTCTAAGCGAGCTGTAGAAGCACAGGGGGCATTGAGCCTGTTGAGGCACTGCCATCACCACCATCTAGGCAAGCATCTGCAGCACGCGAGAATGCTGCCCAAGGGCGTGGCGTCGCAAGCACAGCGGGTTGGCGAGGGACAGTGGGGTCAGTCTCCAGCACCATCACTTCGCGGCATTCTCAGATGGCCCGGCCAAAACCGGAGAAAGAGACTACCAGCAGTGCATAGGGATCCACCTCATAAGCCGACGCACATCGTTCCGTTGAAGGAAGCAACTCCGGCAGGCCCTGTGCCACGGACTCCGTGGCTTTGCGCCCACTTATTTCCTGGAGCAGCCCAGCCCAAGCCAGGCTACCAGAGCCCGTTGCCTTTTCATACGTCGCAACCTTTTGGCCAGAATCAGTCTAAGGAAGTTCCCTAAAAACAGGAAGTGGAGAAATAAATGCTGACAGTGACCAGCGATCCAGAGCCTAGCATCCGACTGATAGTGAGCAATAATAGGTGAATGGGTACAAGCACCAAGCGTCTCCTATCAAGCAGCACCGTCTAATTTGCTCTCGCTATCCATGAAGAGACGCGATTGGTTCGCGCTTGACGGGTTGGTTCCTCTTATTAATTTTGCCGGCAAGCATTTCTCGCTGATGTTTGAGGGGTTACCGTTGGCGTCCACACTGGATATCAGGGCACATCATTTGCCAAACTGAGGCCGCACAGTGTATTGAACTGGCAGGATCACTCTTGGGGAATTTGTACTAGCTGTAGGAGGAGAGGTGTTAGTAATCACGATAGGGATGGATGAAAGGTTTATCTATTTCTGAGGGGAGCCCTTCTGTCACGTCTCCGGTACTAGCGAGCATTGGTCTCAACCTCATGTGGAGCAATGCAACGTTCGTATCTCTCGGGCTATCTCAACGTCTCAGAGCCGGCAATTCCAAACTCTTGGGAACCCCCTTCATGATGATCTCATCAGGTGAGGTTGTATGTTGTAGCACGAGTCAGGAACAGACTACTCTCCGGCCAAGGTCCATGTCACAAGTTCAACAACGCTTCATGCAATACGGGGAAGGACTGCGATTGTCCCGCTTTAGAGTGTCCTTGTCAATGGATGAATTGCTTTGAAGAAGGTGGCCCGATATGTGCTAGCCAGGGATGTGGAGTCCCCAGTATCGGACCGCGCATTGTGGGGTCAAACATTGGGGTTGCAGCATCAGATGATGTCGTCGGAGGCATTGCAAGAACCGATAGTCTTGTGTGGTTGACACGCAACTGACTTGTGAGTCGTGGTCATGGCAGCGGTGCGAGTTACCTTCAGCTGATAGCGTCTTGTAGCGTGACCCACTTACCGGCGACTCTTGCCTTGCACTCCGATTGAAGCTTAGCTCAAAGCCTGGCACCATCCTATCTGGATTTCAGCAAGTAATTCCCGCCGCGACCTCCACTTTCGCCGGCGGCACATTTCCCCCAAGACGGTCAATTTGAAAAGAATTCTGCTCTACTGGACAAACGCACATCGCGGAACGACGCGAACCTAATCCTGGGGATTCCGGGGTAGCGCTGAGACGTTCGTGCGCCTGTCTGGGGTTTCCAGGTACTTCTATCAGTCACCGCGGCCTCTGAAGATGCGGAGAAGGACGTATGACGGGGTTTTGCGGAATGAACAAGAGCCTATCAACTGAAGAATCAAATCGCCAATGGCCCGCGACCTACAAGCAAGAAGACCTGTCAAGATATGCATCGAGTGTATGATGTTGAATTTCATGATCCTCAGCAAAGCAGATCGGCCAGTCCCAGACGCAAGGCTCCACAGAAACTTCCAGCGAGTTTTTGAACGCACACAAACTCCAGAACCAGCATCCAGGACATGCAACAGAACCCTGGAATGTGGCTTCCAGGCCAGCTACGCCTGAACCCTAGCAACCGCTAGTCGCAGTTTTGCCTTGATATTACTCCACAACAATCGGCCTTTGCCCCAGGAAAAGATTGGATGCTTGCGCAACGGAAGCGATGGGCCTGACACTAGCGTTGGCACATAGCTGCCGTAGATTCACCGGAGAAGACCTAACGCGAAGTCAAGCGAGATATCGAAAGCACATAAAGCTGACCGACTTCACCCTCTTCACTGTTTTCTCCAGTTAAGGCTTAATTGTCTACCAGACTAGATCTACCCAACACCAGTAAACGCCATTGATCTCAACATGGGTGCAACCGATTCGATCAAGAGTGTCCCTCGGGAGCAACGAGAGATAATAGTGACCTATGACACCAAAGGTGGACAGGTAGCTAGGGAACCGTATGGACCAGCAGGTATGCATCACCAACACCTACAACACATGGCCTTTTACAAAGTTCTACGATGATTGACTGCAATATCAGGGTTCAACGGTCTCTTCACCAACCCGTACGTTGCCATGTGCGCAGCATTCGCCACAATCGGAGGTCTTCTCTTTGGATACGATCAAGGTGTCATCTCAGTGACTCTAGTCATGGAACAATTCCTCGGCCGCTTTCCGCGTGTCTCAGCTGAAGCTTCAGGCGCTGGTTTTTGGAAGGGTTTAATGACTGCTATGCTTGAGTTGGGTGCCTTGATCGGTGCCTTGTTCGCAGGATGGATTGCAGACAAACTTTCCAGGAAATACTCTATTGTCGTCTCAGTCATCATCTTCACGATTGGAAGTATCCTGCAGACGGCCGCTATGGACTACGCTATGCTTACTATTGGACGTCTCATTGGAGGAATGGGTATTGGAGCGTAAGTTACAACCTTCCACACTATTGATATTCTCCACTTGCGGAATAGACACTAAACGATCGCAGCCTCGCAACAATCGCCCCCCTCTACATCTCTGAAATCGCACCTCCTGAGATACGTGGTGTCCTTCTTGTCTTGCAAGAGTTCAGCATTGTCCTCGGTATCGTAATTGCCTTCTGGACCACCTACGGCACCCGCTACATGGCTGACGAATGGTCTTGGCGCCTTCCTTTCCTGATCCAGATGTTCCCAGGTCTTGTACTAGGGGCCGGTATCGTCTTCCTCCCCTTCTCCCCTCGCTGGCTCGCTAGCAAAGGCCGCGATGACGAAGCCCTTGTCGTCCTCGCAAAACTTCGCACACTCCCTACCGACGATGCTCGCGTCTTCCAAGAATGGTGCGATATCCGTGCTGAAGTCGCTTTCAACCATGAAGTTAGCGTCGAGAGGCATCCAAACTTGCAAACCAAGACTCACATGAACGAGTTCAAGCTCGAGGTTCAATCCTGGCTCGACTGCTTCAGGCACGGGTGCTGGAAGCGAACGCTCGTTGGTATGGGCATCATGTTCTTTCAGCAATTCGTTGGTACGTATATCAAAGTCCTATGTTTGAAATAGCGACTAACAGAAGCGCAGGTATCAACGCGCTCATCTACTATTCGCCGTCCCTCTTCGAAACGCTCGGTCAAGACTACGAAATGCAGCTTCTCCTTTCCGGTATTATCAACTGCACACAACTCGTAGGTGTCGTGACAAGTTTGTGGACCATGGACCGCTTCGGACGTCGACCTCTGCTGCTCGTCGGTGCTGGACTCATGTTCATCTGCCATCTTATAATCGCCGTCTTGGTCGGCAAGTTCGGTGGCCGATGGCTTGACTACGTAGTTGAAGGCTGGGTTGCCGTCGCCTTCCTCTTCTTCTTTATGTTCAGCTTTGGCGCTACATGGGGCCCCGTACCATGGGCTATGCCTTCGGAGATCTTCCCTTCTTCGCTTCGAGCAAAGGGTGTTGCTCTCTCGACATGCTCCAACTGGTTTAACAACTTCATCATTGTAAGTCATCACTTTTCTATTCTCTTTCGACCATTCCGCAAGATACCAGTCGCTAACAAACTTTCAGGGACTCATTACTCCTCCTCTGATTCAAAATACCGGCTACGGCGCGTACGCCTTCTTCGGTGTCTTCTGTCTTCTTGCCTTTGTCTTCACATTCTTCTTGGTCCCCGAGACCGCTGGTAAGACACTGGAGGAGATGGACCAGGTGTTCAAGGACGTCAGCAGTGAGGCGGAAGAGCAGCAAAAGGCCCGCATCATGCGTGACATTGTTGAGGGAAAGGATGATCACACCGTGGTAGCGCAACCTTGAAAGAAAAACGCTAAAAAGGTTTTCTTGATCGAGAGCGGCAAGTGTGGAACCCCCGTCATGGTACCTTTTCGAATGTTAATTTAAGCGATCAATCGATCTCTACATATTACACTCCAGATAGCAGTATCCGTCTTGAACGTGACTACATGTTGATCATACACCGCCAATTTACAGCAACGAGACCACTCCCTCCACCCACAGCTCTCGCCGTAAAAGCAACATCATCGTGTAACTTCCCGATCCACCTTGGCACACTCTTTCTCCTCGAATCAGCCACAGTCGTACATTCGGGTCTTCGTTACGAGGCAGCCTACCTTGCTCGTTACACGCCGCAACGACCCCACTGAGGTGCTCAGGGTGTACGGTATACAGCGTCTCGCCCTCCCTTCGTCAGTGTGCCTTTGCCACATAGCGGCTAAATAGCAGAGCTCTGGACCGCACGCTGCAGGCGATGACTTGCCTAGGGGGGATGCATGCGGGAGACATGTGATGATGGTAGTGGTGGTGGTGGTGGTGTCCAGTCTTTGTGTAGCCGGTATATTCAATGGTGTGGCGGAGGCTGCTGGCTACGCTAGAGAGGCGGTACTACTTACTGTGTAGAGCGTTTTGTGTGGAAAATGTGTGTCGAAGGAATTGGTTGTGAGTATGGAGGTCAATTTGCGGGATATGGTGAGGTGGTGTGTGTCTATAAAATTCTGTATAACGTACTTCACAAGTGAGCGGACCACCCAAGCTAGCGGGCCACCCAACATAAGTGAAGTGTACGTGCAGCGACGTAGCTCAGCACCACAACATAAATTTTGTACTCTTGTAACAGTATAGTATTATTCAGAAGCGTCGCTATCATTTGCATCCTTAATTTCTACCTTGTACGTACGAGAGTTGTGCCCAATCTCACCACAACGGCCGCAGCGTCGCCCTGCGCGCACCCTCTTCGCCGGCTCTTCACCCTCCTCCCGACTGCCACCCCCCCTTTCAGCAATTAAGTCTGATACCTCGTCAACTGTCAATGTCTCCTCTGTCTGTACGTAGCGTCTCTTGCGACTCTTACGCTTGGTGAGCGTCTCTGTGGCATCTCGAAGGCGCTCCATCTCTGCGCGCATCAACACCATCTCATGAGCTATCTACTGCGCGCCTTTTGTCAGCTGTCGCACCTGCTCGTCAAGTGAACTTGCTGGAGACCCCCGAT
>LR132234.1:0-38611 GCA_900634815.1 Paradendryphiella salina | reverse complement strand
TCTTGGGAGTTTGGGTCGCCTGTTGTGGGGGTACCAGGAATGAGGGGGAGGCTGTTGGTGCTTGCGGCGGGGGTACTGGCAGCGGGGGTGTTGAGCGACGAGGTGGTGACTGAGCGGACGCTGTCCTTGCTACGGGAGCGCTTGGACGAAGAGGGCGAGATGGGATCGTCGGCGTTGGTCATGTTTGGGTCGGTCCTGATCAGGACGCCCTTGAGCTTCGCCTTGCGCCTGAGGGCGCGGAGTTTATGCAGCTTGAAAGAGTTGGCGTTTGTGACGGGGAGCGATGCGGACCCAGGTAACGGAGGAACAAGAAAGTTTGGAGACTGGTTGGATGGTGACGGAAGACGGCTACTTGCAGGTCGTGGCGCGCCAAAGACGGAAATGATAGGCTGGATAGTGATTGCCAGTCCATGCCTTCACTGCCACGTGTGCGACTCGTGGGAAATTGGAGCCTTGCCGCATGTATATTTGGCCATGGGCGACGACGTGGTTCCGTGGACACGAGGTTGTAAGCTGAGAACGTGAGGCGTTGGCATTGTTTGTTTAATTTCCTTTGTTTCTCTCTCTCAGCTGGTGTACCACGAAGGACTGAGTACAGACGCGTCCAGCCTACCGCAAGTCCCCGTGTCCGAGAAGCAGGTTCAGCGATAGTCTGTCTGACTGAGGGGCTGCGCGCGACCCTGTAGTGGAGGAATGGCGGATCGCGGGCAGGCCGGAGCGCTGTCGCATGGGCTTCTTCTAGAAGGGGAAATATATGTCTGCGGAGAGCAAAGAATGCACGCGCGGAGAGCGACCATGAATCATGTCGCAACGCTCGAATTTGTGAATGGCAACAGGATCAACGATGATTCAAGTTAAACCACCATTCCACACGTCAGGCGCCGTCGCATCGTGTCTGCAAGCGCGGCCCCTGTACCATTCACGTGGAAGACGGTGTTGGCGCTCTCAATTCCGAGGCTGCCCCATCTCTAATCATCACCACCACAGACCGTATCCGCAACCGCCACCGCCACTGCTCGTCCCCCAACGCAACGTCTGCGCCTAACTGCTATCCCAAAATAGCAGCAACCAGCAACCTGTGCATGCACTGCTCTATTGGTCATGGGGCCGTGGTTCGCTTTGTTTGAGGTACGTGTGAAGTGTGCCATCAAGACCAAGATATCAACCTGACAGCTGAATACAGGCCTGGGCCGTCGCACGCGTATGTCGATATCTTGAGCGCACTCATATGCGTATTTGCTGACTGGTGCCATCAAGCTGATCCGATCGCCGACCTTCAATCGTGGCGTACAGAAGGTATACCGTAAGATCAACAGGCTACCGGACTTTGAACAAAAGAATGGCCGAGGAAGTATGTCATCTGCATTGCAATACAACGTCCACAGACTAATATCCTCAACAGGGACTGGCCCTTCATCGTTTGATCACTTCAAAGACGAGGTGAAAGCCCAATTCCGGGAGCTGACCTGGCAAAAGCGCCCTCCGAAGTGACGAGCAATCCAACCTCCGATCGCTCTCTGTCTCCCTTCTGAACCGACTCGCGACGTTTGGCAGCAATGTTCCGCCCACTGCGTTACGTGACAGCTGTCAGAGCATGGCTCTGAGTTCCAACGGTCCAACAACCTGTCACCAAGGGACACTGGCACAGACACAAGACGTCCATATATTGATACACCTCTTGCCACCCGGCAGAGCCACTGCGCTTTCACAAAGCTAGCCAATGGCTACGCTTTTTGACAAACCGTCAATGTGGTCAGATCAATAGGCTCCACAGACGGTTGCCCAACGCACTATGACGATTACACTTTTCCTTAGTACAGCGGAACAAGAAGGGACATGCTCTTTCGGTGTTGCTACGGAGAGAATCTACTTGTGTCGTTGTTGAGAGATACTGAGCATCGGAAAGTGGAACCTGTACTGCGACATCGTCATGTGTCTGTAAAACCACAACAAGGTCTCCTATTGAGCAGCTTGTGCTTATTGTGAAGCTAATGCACAAACATCATCTGCAAGTAGGGTTAACTTCTCGTCTGACAGATCATTGCCACCAGGGCTCTCGTGAAATAGGCTAGAAGCTGATTGGGCTTGTCGCTCTTCCCATGGCTCTACATCTGGGTATATGCATTAGGAACAATGTAGTACTTTGGATAGGGTGCCCATTGTACACTTTGCCACCACATACTGAAGCCCATTCTCCCGAGTGGAGATTCGATTCTGCGATTGTGGGTTTGTAACATGCCTTCATATGAAGGCATCTATACGTCATGCATACCGGTTGCCTTTTGTACTGATATACAGCAGCGCTTTATCCGGTCAACACTATAGCAAGCGAACCACCAAGAGTACCCCAACATATCCAACACAATGCCTTCAGCAATTGTCACCGGCGCAACGGGCATGTCTTCAACCAACATCAGTCCATTACGTTCTAACATCCGACAGGCATTCTCGGCCGCGAGATCGTTTTTGAGCTCTGCCAAAACTGCCAACAATGGCCCACCATCCACGCCCTTTCTCGCAGCAAGAAAGAAGCCTACCCAGAGAACGTCATCCATAATCACATCGACCTGCAATCATCCCCAGGGGATATGGCGGCCAGTCTCCAAAACGTGTGCGGCGAATATATCTTCTTTGCGGCCTACCTCGCGCAAGACAGAGAGGAAGACGCCTGGGAAGTCAACGGCCGGATGCTCTCCAACTTCCTTTGCTCACTCGAGAAAACCGGCGCCATCAGCTCGGTAAAGCGCATCATCCTCGTCTGTGGTGCAAAGCAATACGGCGTGCACTTGGGCATGCCCAAACAACCCATGCAAGAAGACGCACCCTGGCTAACCTCGTCCTCTGAATGGCCTCCAAACTTCTACTACAACCAGCAAAACATTCTACACGACTTTTGCGCCAAGCACGGCAAGGAATGGGTAGTAACCTATCCCAACGACGTCATCGGATTCGCCATGGGAAACTTTATGAACCTAGCTTCAGCCCTGGCTCTCTATACCCTCGTGTCCAAGGATATGTCCGGCAGCAGCGGCGGCAAGGGTATAAGCTTCCCCGGTTCACCAGCCTTCTACACGAAATTTCGATTCCTTCACCAGTTCGAAGCTGCACGCCGAGTTTTGCGCCTGGGCAGCGCTCGAACCGCGCGCAGCCAACAACGCATTCAACGTGGTCAACGGCGATGTAGAAAGTTGGCAGAATCTCTGGCCAAAAGTCGCCGCGTAGTTTGGCACAAGCGTGCAGCCAGACCAGTTCGCTGGTGCGTATGAGAAGAGCAGCCGAGTAGGTGAAACGCTGAAGAAGAAAGTCCCAAAGACGGGCGACGACCATGACCATGCATCTTCTACCATGGATATGGCGCCGCAACCTCCCATTTCCGTCCAAGCGGATTCAATAGGGATTCAAGGTACGCCGGCCTTGGAACCGAATCAGGTGGAGCAGCACATTGATTTGGTCAAGTGGTCGCAACGCGATGACGTCAAGGCAGCGTGGAAGGCGCTTGCGGAGCGAAAAGGCCTGGACAAGAGCGTCTTTGATAAGGCGACGTGGACATTCCTTGGATTCGTGCTAGGCCGGAATTTCGATCTGGTGATTAGTATGAGTAAGGCGAGGGAGTGTGGGTGGACGGGATATAGGGATACGTGGGCGAGTTTGAGGGACGTGTTTGGGCAGATGAAGGACGCGGGTGTTTTGCCCAAGGCTTAGTTAGCTTCACGTCCATGTACAAGTATGGGTGGCATTGCTACTAGTATCAAGAATGTGTACATGGTCATGTAGTCGTCATGGATTCTGCTTGCATTGTTGTTCATCATGAGGTATCTTGGTTCCCTGCTACCAACACCCTCTACCAAGTCGATCTAGAATACTGCACCACCAATGATAAATACCCTCTCTTCTTCTCGCCTCACCCATTGGATAATCTTGTTCGCACTCTGCGTCAGCGCCGCTCTTGATGTATTCGCTGGCGCAACGGCATATAGCTCAAACAGCGGTGTGCTCCAAGCCAGCGCTATACACGTCGTGTTCGTTTCATGATGCACCTTGAGTGTCGAGGGTTTACTGTGCACATTGCTATGGAGCTTGTTGTAAAGGTCGATCAACCTAGCCCGTCTGATTAGCGAACAAGCATCGAGAGATCGAAAGCATTGCCATGAACAGGAGCGATCATCCACCAGGTGGTAGGGATAGAGGTCGGGATCGGGATGACTCGAAATTGTACGTACCGTCTCCGCTCCAAGTCGCCTCCAAAATACGGTATATAGCTCGGCATGGTAAATTGGACGTTACCCTTCGACTTGTACAGAAAGTGCCTCAGTGGACTTCCCGGCACAACATCCGTGCATGTGGGACGCCCTTGGTGGACTGCATTCCGTATCGCTTCAATGGAGCCATTACGCTGTAAGTTCTGCGGAGCCACCCATTAGCGTCAATGTTTGCCTAGGGCGAAGCACACCCACGATTATACGGAGTGCGGTAATTTCCCCCTTCCCCTTTCACATCCAAACCCACATCAGTCGATCCAATATTCGCGCGGCATGGGAGTGCCACTTGAACGGAGATGCACGCGTCGCGTCAAATCCTAGTCGTATATGCGGGCAATCTTGGAATAAGGGGATTTTGCAACAAACGAACAAAGAGATAAAAGTTTACAAACGTACCTCAACCAAGTCGTCTCTCATGCGTCTAAGCTCAAAGAAGCTCTCCTTTTCGGGGCTAATGAGAAGGACCGCAACCTCGTCATCTGCACCGTCGCTCGTGCGAGGCCGCTCTTGCATCTGCTCCGTGGGATGTTCTAGGTTCAAAAAGCTAACGTACATGTACAAATAGCCTGTGTTATTGAAGCCTGGTAGGCACAAGGGGATCCAGTTTTCACCTCCACCCGCCTTGACGCTACCAGCTTCAAAGAGCATGTTGAAGATCAGGTGGAGGTCGCCCGGATGCAGACTATGCTTCTTGGGCCGTACAACGGAGACGAGCTTGCCGGATGCTACTAGTAATCCATAGAGAAGGTTTTCGGAGCGGGTCTTCAGAAAGGTGTTGTTGATAGCTGTGCGATGCGACTTACGAAGCTTCAAGCATTCGAGGGCCGACAGAAGTGTAGAGGGCGATCCCCGTGTGAAACCATCGGCCAGGGCAGATAGCAGGGTCTCAGACCCTTGCAAGGGGCGGCGGAGATCGTAGTTTGCTCGCGCAGCAAACATGCGCTCCATGCTGGGGAGCGTGAGGGTCGAGAGAATCTGCATGTAGAGTGCTTCTAGCTGTGAGCGAAGCTGAGAGTCACTTTCCGATAATCGCGTGATGGCGACTAGGTTGAGCGGGCCCTTGGACATGACGACGAAACGTACGTCTCCAGCAGTGAAGCCTCTCAGCGTATCATGGGTGGACTGGTAGAAGGATATGATGGTTTGTACTACACCAATGTAGTTGGTGATGAGTTGGTCGTCTCCGTGTCGACTGTATATGGGCTTTCCCGCGCTCGAAAGAATAAGGAAATGCTTCAGTTTGGCGCGCCACTGGCGCATAACCGCTTCTATCGACTACATCAGCAAGAGCTTCGTCTAGATACAAGACGTGTGTCTGACCTTGGTTGGACCCGTCCATGGCCATTTCGTCCACCTCGTCGAACTCGCGACGGAAGGCTGCTTCAAAGTGGGGGTCTGGCGGGAACATGCTTTGCGACTCGGCGTCGACAAACTTGTGTCCCAATGTCCTTAGGAGCGACTTCTCCTGCTCCGACTTCTCTGCTTGGCCCATGACTTCGCCCAGTATGCTCTCCTGGTAGCCCGCCGCCTCCATTGTTGGCGCATAGCTGCGTATGCTGGCGCTGTCGTCGACATCGCTGAGGTTGCGCGAATGCACGTTGCCGCCCACCAAGTTGCGCTGTTTCGGCACGGTCGATGTTGGCGAGGCATCTTTCGGGTCCGTGGCAAAAGCCTGCGTGTTCGCGACGGAAAGCTGCGTCGTGGCCTTGGAAAGAAGCTGCGGTCTCGAAGGCGCCGTTGAGTGCGATGTCGAGGGTCGCGTAAGTAAACCAAGCCCCGGTCGCGGTGGCAGTGGGGGAGGTGTTTCTTGCGGCAAGGCCAAAGAGCTCGTGGACGTCTTGCGCGACAAGTTTCGAATGATGCTCAGTGTCGGATTCGCAGCCGACTTGGCCGAAGCATTGCTGCTCTTTTGCGTGGGCGTGGTAGGCGAGCTGTCTGCCTCCGAGGTCGGCGTCTGGGGCTCAGCGTTCCCAGTCTCGTCCATCAAGGTGGTGGTGGGCCGTCATTTATACAGCAGAAAAAATCCGTGTTTGTTATGACATGGTGCGTCTATGGAAATGCGCATGCAGCCGCCGTGCATCGTGACGCTGGTCCAGGCAATGCATTGTGCATGGGCCTACCGCCAATGACGTTACCGTGCGCGCATCAACACCACATTATCGACCAGCCACTTGACTTCATCTACAACCACTATGTTGACCACGGATAAGGCATGAAGAAATCGGGTATAATCGAACGATCCAAGTACTGGGGATATATAGCGAGCGCGATGGAAAAAAGAGAAAAAAGGATGAAGCAAAGCGGCAAGCATCATCAACGCTATCGTGGGAGGAAAACTCCATCGCCAAAAAGAAGACACAGAAGAAGAAGAAGAAAAAGTAGACCCATAACATCAACCAACATCATCGTCCGAATCCGTTTCCGTTTGCACTTCCCGCTTCCTTCCTGCCAAAGCCCAACTACCACCCACCCCTCACCCTCCTAACCTTCTCCTTACCTCCGACTCTACCAGCGGTGATACGTCGGACCCACCTCCTGATGGCCCAACCCCTTGCCAGCGCCTGGAATGCCAAGATGTCGCTCTCCAACTGCTTGCGTCTACCTTCTTGGATGCCTTTCCAGCGGCGCTGAATCACTGTGGCAGCACTCACCATTTTTTGTCTCGCCTGCGCAACAACGGCACAATCATGCGCGACATGCATTGCCTTGATACGAGTGCTGATTTGGCGGCGGAGCAGGAAGCGGCGGAAGGTGCTTTGAATCGTGGATGCGGCGCGGTGCGTACGTGCTAGGGGAAGCAGGCGCGAAGCGAGGAAAGACAAAGTGAGGAGAATGAAGTCGCGGCTGGGGATGGAACGAGCCGTATTATGTTGGGGTGTGAAGAGCGCAATGAAAGACGTGGAGCAGCCGACAGCTTTGAGCTTTGCGGCAAGGCCTAGCCGCCCGTTGTCCATAGTCGAAATGGCTAGGTTGGAAGGCAGATATGTATCCACAACGACCTCGAGTACTTTCGAGTCTGCGAAACTCGTAGTCAGGTTCGCGACGCGTAGGCCGTGTAGACGGGCGATTGAGCGGGACCACGAAAGGAGAAGACGCTTGTGATACGCCATTCCATCGAGTTCAGTCGTCTCTTCCTCTTCGTTGTCGGAATCAAGTGCTCGTCCTTCAAAAGCATCCCTTGCGCGGTACCATTGGGAACGGAAGCGGTCCGTCTCCTTGACCAGTTGCGGCCAATCGACAAGGCTTCCCAGCCCACATTTTCCGACAAGTGACCAGAGGAGGGAAAGTGTCCTCTCGCGATGACCATCGACAATGTCTTCAGCGCGGATGCGGCTGACGGCTGCGCTAGGCATACCAGGGACACTGCTCAAAGCTGCAAGGGCAATCTGCACATTGTAAACCTTTTGCGGGCGGCCAATGGCTGGGTACTTGAGGTGTTGAGAGAGAATCCAGACATCCTTTTGTGATACATAGCTGGTGAGTAGTTCACCTGTTGGCAGGGTCAGTGTTATGGTCTCCTCTTGCTGTGCTGCCAGTGTAGTAGCTGGGTAGAGTAGCAGCTCTACAAGGCGGTTCAGTATGATGCCATCACGAAGGTCGATGGCGATGTTTTCAATTTGGTATGCATACTCCTGAAGCGGGTACTGGGCATGTTCGACTTTGTAGCTGAGATGGTTGAGCGGTCGGGTGATGTCACCATGCGAAGGGAGGAGCATTTTGGACATTTGGTGAAGCATCTCAACAGACGTCTTGTACGGTGAGGTGGTCTGGAACAAGCAGCCGGAAAGCGCGTCTGTTGTCTTTGCTTGGTCGAGAATGAGGATCAGCATAAGGCTTCGCAGCGCGGTACGGCGCCATGACCAGCCCTGTGATCCGAAATCATCGTCACCGCGCGTAAGGCTAGCAATGCTACCGCCTCCAGATTTCATGCGCACAGCGTCTTCGTTTTTAATCAGGAAGGCGGACAGGAAGTTTTCAATCGCCCTCCTTTCAGAACGATATTGGCGAGATCCGTCGTCTGAGCACGTAGAACCAGTGGACAATCGGCAAGGCGTGGTGATTTGGCGGCCAACAATCGTCTCGGCTGCAGCTCGTAGCGCATTCAGATTGTAGGATTTGGTCCACAAGTTGAGGAACTTTTTGCGTAAACCAACGTCGTCCTTCAACCTGAGTGTCTGGGCTAGAAGATCCTTAGGTATGCTCAACGCACCGAATTGTAGTGAAGCTTGTAGACGTTTGTGCAGTGCTGGCATGGCGGGGTCGTGGTAGATGGCGAGCATCTTCTTGCGCAGGTCCTCGGGGCTCTGCTCAGCGTTCGGGTCCTTGCTCGCCGAGTCGAATACGGAGTTCAGGAGCTGCGTAATGGCAACTTCCTGGTAGGTAAGCCAATTGTCCTCGTACAGTTCCGGCTGGGCAAGATCCTCGTGTAACACTGGATACTTCTCCTGCACTTGTGGTCGCTCGCCGACCTCGTGCAGCATAGTAATGCTGCTAGCCACGCTTCCAGTCTTTGGGCGGCGTAGTGCGGTAGGCGGGGACTTGTCGGTGTGGAATGGCGAGGAAGACAACGGTGCGCGTTTCGCCTTGGCTAGCTTTGCCCGTTCGGTCTTGATAGTCGTTCTTAACGAGGCCCTGCTCTTCTCGGCGGAGGCTGTGGCATCTGCCCTGGATTTGACTGCCTTGACGGGCACATCGTCGTGGCCTACATTCGACCGTGGTCGCTTTTGCGTGCCTTCAGTCCGCTTCTTGGTCTGTAGTATCCGTTCGGGCTCTTTGGGGGCGTTAAAATGGACCTTAGGGGCTTTGACGAGTGGCTTCTTCGCTTCCGACTTGGTGAAGTTGATCTCGATGTGCGTGCCATTGCCCTTGCTTTTGAAGATTTCCATGCCCGGGGGTACGTTCTCCTTGCCACCTCCTGAACCTGCAATGTCGCTCGAAAAGGATGTGCTCTGCGTTGATCGTGATGACGTGCTGAGGGGGCCGCGCTTCGGTGGCGCAGCGAGCGACTTTCGCGGCAAATTCTTCTCCTTCTTTAGAGCTGGCATGAGATTGTTCCCTTCCTCCTCTGACAACGTGACCAAATCGAGTCCGAGATCTGGCGATGTTTCCCGAACGTTGCGCGGCGCATGTGTAGACTGTCCTGGATGGATAGTGAAGACCGACGTGTCATCAGTTGGGATGTAGATTGTTCTCCTGCGCGCATCTTTCTTAGGGCCCTGCTTCTTAAGCTCTTTCTTCTCCAAAATATCCTCCCGCAGCTGTACGGTCGCATTAACGTCGGGGGCATAGTCTTCGCTGGGCATTTGCGACACGCGTCGTCGATGGGGCCGCTCATGTTGTGGTTCCTGCACAGGCGCTGCGGGCTTGGGCATCTTCTGTGCCGGGTGTGCCAGTATTGTGCTCTTCTTCGTCCGTGAGGCTGCGGGAACAATACTCGCGCGACTTCTCCTCTTCACATCAAAGTCTACGCGCTGCTGCTCCTCCTCCTGTGCGACATCCTCGAAAATGTCCAGCGACGGGTTGAATGCAGCCTTGTGGGTGCTGCGCATCGGTCGTCGGGGCTTTACTTGGCGAGTGGGCGCCTTCAATTCTGTGGTATAGTCGAGGTTCGCCGTCGTGTTTTCGTCGAGATAGCTCGGCGCGTACTGGCTTCCATACCCGCTGTAGAGGCTATTTGTCGACGAATACGGCGCCGGGCAGGGCGTTCCTGCGGTGTATCTGTACATATCGGCGGCTGATATGTTTGAATTGGGTTAAATCTATGGAGCACCGACGCACGGGTGAGGATGTGAAGTTCGTCGAGGGGAGTCCCGAATGGGTTCAGTCCTGGATACGTTGACGCTTAACCGGTTATGGCCGCGTCTGTGGGTCTCGTTGTCAATATCGTCGCTGGGGCAACAACCCCAACGGCTCGAAACACCAACACGGCCTCCTCCAGCCTGACGTCACGCACCCCCCTTCCACAATGTCCGATAGACGATTGACTATGTAGCGTATTTTCGAACCAGAAAGCCAGTCAGTTGCGCCCCAAGCTTACAACAGATTTTCTTATTTCGACAGATACCATGGCTAGGGAATGCCCCTACCGGCCCGAATGGCTTTTGCAGCCTCGCTCTACGCCCGATCCTCTGCGTACCGTTGATAGATGGGCAAGTAATGCAGCCTGTCACTCGACGTCTCCTGCCCTCCACAGTAGCCAGCCACTTCCTAAAACGCTTCCAAACATCCTCGTCATCGCCACCCTTGCCCTCCTCAGGGATACCGGAACCCCCTTTGAAGTGATCAAACACCCAAAGTCGACTGGCCCAAGGCGCAATCACAATGTCGATGAGCCCAAAGTCCTTGCCGGAAAAGAATGGTCCTTCTTTGTCCATCTCCCGTATGAATTCCTTGATATGATATAAGAATTCCTCCTGCTTCTCCACCAGTCCGTCACCCTGATGCTGAAGGAAGCGGTGATAGGCAGGAATAATGCGACTGCCCACATAGTCTGTCCAGATTCTAGTTCGCGCTCTCTTATAAGCATCTGTAGCCATCAGATGCGGAGTGTGCTGCGGAAAAGCTTCCTCAAGAAACTTGCAAAGGATGGTGCTCTCATATAGCGGCTTGTTCTGATATTGCACCGTCGGGACCAGGCCACGAGGGTTGAGATCCAACAGAGACTGAGGCTTATGATAAGGGTTTACTTCGATGTATTGGTATTGAATACCTTTCTCCTCCAGCGCAATCCACACGCGCTGTACAAAGGGGCAGAACCAGCCTGAGTACAGCTTCACAGGACACTCTGTCGAGTGTGCCTGTCTTGTATTAACGACTGCAACAGCTTAATCAAAGGTGTGGTCTACTAACTTTGACTGTCGCTGCTGCCAGACCGGTAGCTTCTGGATGGAGGTCGGCATCCGGATGGTTCTTACCCATGGTTTCGTATATATAGTTTGAGTCTAGTGGAGTAGGAGCTATTTCAATCAGAAGAGAAGTGAAAACCTGGTGTCTTGCGACCGCGCCAACAATATATATCTGAGATCATCATGCTCAGAACATGCGACCCCAAAGGGACAGACCGATCACATCATCGGCAATCGTGGTGGCAGTCATGACGAAAGCGGGGCAACGGCCATCCATCGTAACCACACTCTTAAGGTGCGTACCTATCAACCCACTCGCACTTCCATACATCATCAATCAAGATTAGCATTACAATCAAGAAGTCCGTTCAACTGTTTCGAAGACCACCCTCCCATTATCATGGTTAAATTGCGATACATTGTTGGTTAACAAATGACATTCTGCCACTTGCTTGGCGTCACTACTTCTCAGTTGGTATACGAAATTACATGTTTGCGTTTTTGATTGTTCGAGACAGAGTGCAGGGACACCTAGTGTTGCTGGTGGCTGTAGGATGACATAGAAGCCTCACTTTCCAGTCAAGAACTACGTGGGATGAGGCATCATGTTGAAAAGTCCCATTTTGAAGAAGTGGCCATTCGCTGCCGCCAACTCGTCATGTTGATGGTACATACTTAGTACGCAAATCGGATTTCATGATACATCAGTCCGCACCTCAAAGCCTCAACGCAGATCTGACGTTATTTAACTTATGCTATAAGTAACACGGTGCTTATGTGCACTTACATCGACCTCGCCTTCTCGATATCTGCCTCTTTGAGCTCCCTGAGCTTCCCCGTATTGGCAACCTCGCCCGTAACATTCGCTTGGATAATCTCCTTGGCGTAGCCCAAAAGGCCCACCTCGGTGAGGTAGTACGAGATGTACTTGGCCTTGATCTCAATGAGCGTCATGCGTGGGTCCTCAGGTCCACCGGTGTGCTTTCCGTCGCCGAGGTCGCCGAACCAGGCGGCGGCACCGCGGCTCCATACCTCCTTGATGCGTGGGTCGCTGTTGTCGGTTGTTGTGGCAGTGCCCGAGATGGATGCCCACTCTTGTGTCTTGAGGTCTTGGAAGGATATCTGGACTTCCTTGTTCTCTTTCAGGTCGTTGAACTTCTGTGAGTGTGCGTTGGCGAGGAATAAGAAGTCTGGGCCATCGCGACGGGCGAGGGCCATGGAGCGACCGACAGGGCCTGGAATAGACACGTCAGATGTGGTTGAGTTGGAATGAATAACAAGCGAAGCATGACGTACCGACACCATTGCGGTATGTGTTGAGCATGCAGATCTTCTTTCCATCTACTAATTCAAAGAACTGCTTAATCTGCTGGTCCTTGGGTGTCTCGTCATCGTACTGCTTCGCGACAGAGGGGTCGGTCTTGGAGTTAACCTCGCTAGTCTTGAGTTGGTCCGGCATGCTGAATGGATGTGTAGTAGAGAAGTATTTAGGAGTAGCTTTCAAAGATGGTGCGATGCGAGCTGCGAGTTGAATTCGTGGTAGGATGGTTCTTGTGGAGCGTACAAGTAGTCGAGGAGCGGCCATCTTCGTATACGTTGCTTGGGTATGTACGCGCACGTAACGGTGAGATCAGAGGATCAAGTAACTGCGGGTGTCAAGAGCCAAAGTGAGTGCATGTGGCTCGTTGAGAGACACATCTTAGGCAGCATGACGTCGATATGGACCGCGTTCAGTACTCTGCTGTCACACCTGGGGGGAGGTGGAGGCATCTAGACATATGGATGACGACGTTCTAAATCACGTTTGGGCGCGCGGCACGCTAAGGACGCGCGCGATCGACCCGCCGCGTTCAGATCTGTCCGAAGGGGCCGGTATGCGCGGGGTCCGATGATTCACTTGGCGATTTCGCACTTGAGCCTCCCTCATGCCAGAATGCCGTCCTATCACAACGCCCTCTCAAAGCTTATACTCTTCAAATCGTGATGTTCCCATTTCATCTTGTCAGTCATTGCCTCTGAACCCAGGTCAACAGGCTTTGCGACGACAACTTCGCTCTTGCCATCGCCTCTCGGCCCATCACAAGTATCCCCACTATCATCACTCAGACGACAGGACTTGCCAAATTCCGACCCCTTTATAATATGCTCCGGCTCAAATGCTTCTGGTTTTGTCTGTATCGAAGTACAAGTCTTTTTGACTAGACTTCTCGTCTTATCCTCCGTAGAATTGGTATGTGTAATGAAAGCTTGGAGATGCAGGGCTCTGGCGAACGAGCGCAGAAGAGGTTTGAAAGAAAAGGCACATGCACTCAAAGAGTACCTGTCCGGCTCAGTCATGGTTCAATTTATGAGGAAGAGGTGATTCCACGTCATATCTGAGAGCGGACCAGCTGTTGCAAACGCCTCAGCGAAGACAACGGTGCGCACCATGGATGCAATGATACCGCTGCGATCAATTAGCGAAACCCTCCTTCCAAAATTGCGCGAACACATATTTATGGCTTACGCGCTACCGATGAGAAAAATCAATAGTAATCCAATCCTTCTACCAGTGCTGATCTTCAAGCACCACGCCATCCTCAAGGACAGTATCAACGCTGCCAGGCCAGTAGCAATGTTTGGTACACTAGAGCTATTCGCGAAGAACTGGACGTTGAACCATGTCCCGGTTGGTATTGTTTTGTCCCAGTTGAAGGAGAAAGGCATACATTGAAACATGATTGCGACCGTACAGGAAAGCTTAACAGGTTTGAGGCAGGAGGTCAGCGTATGTCGCAGATTCACTCGATAAAACCAATACTTACCATGTCGCAAAGATTAGAAAGATTAGAAAGATCAGCATCTTCGCAGCAAAGCATTCGTACTTGTTGGTCAGAATGTGCAGGTACAGAAGAACAACGGTAAGTTTGGGAAAGGCGAGAGCAGCTAGGTATAGATCTTCCTGGATCATGACGCCTTTGAAGTGCTCGTGTATCCTGTGAGGATCGGTGGAAAGGATGTAGGCCATGTATCGTCCTGTCCCAGCCTTTCCCACTATTACTGCGTTCGCAGTCAGCCACAGGATAGCATGGGACTGGGAGGCATTACGTACGGATACTAACGATACAAAGTCCAACCTCGGCCAACCAAGCAAACGGTATAATGGCATCCTCAATATTAAAGTGGTGCTTGCCAAGTAGCGAGAGTAGTAGCGTAAGGCAACGAAACTTGTGCAGAATACGATCATCAGAGAGGCAGTTGCTATAACAATTGGACCTCTGTCTCCACGAGGAACTCTTGCGAAGTGGCCGTGGCCATGTCCAGGGCATAATCAAAAGAATGAATAGCTACCAGCGCCCGACCGTGGAAGTCATGTGAACAAAAAGTAGGACCGAACGTCGAAAGAAGGGATATAGACGACCATGGGTTTCTCGGCTGGGATCCTCATCAAATATTGACCATTGCCTTTGCGGCACGGAAGCCTCAAACGCGTTTGCAGAAGATGGCAGGTGTATCCGACACCCGAAAGCATCAAGTGCGTCTGTGCCAATCTCGGCGCGTATACTTTGGTCGGACAGAGCTGGGCCGTTCAAATAATTCTGGGGAAAATCCTAGAAGATTCGACTAGAATCAGAGCAGAACAGGCGAATCTAACGCAAAGATGCACGGTGGTCAGCTGCTTGTTGGTACTTGCTTCCCCGAGATGGAACATGAGTTCTTCCTTTCAAATCTGGGGTATAAATAACCTTTTATGGCTGTGTGGACCCAGAAGGCAATATTATGATACGTTCTCTAGCCTGGTCTTATGAAACGTCTTATCCGTGGGGGATTCCCCGGGATCGTCGTTGATGGACCTAAACTGTGAAAACTCCATGGTCCGTTTGCAGTCGTCGGCACTCTTCTCAACAGCGCGACCACCGGCAAGACTGCCTGTAGGTAACAAACCAAGTCGAGAAGATTCGACATGTTCATTCGGATCAAGTGATGAGGTGCGTCGAGATGTTGGGTAAGAGGGTTGAGACATCTCGAGTCAGAAGCGATGCGGGAGCCATGGTGCACGTGCCCGCCACAGCGACTGTCAAAGGGGCGGAAGGAAAGCAGGATCTGGCTAAATTGCTGTCTAGCCCATCCCCAGCGTCCAAATCATCACCTTCCGAGACTCATTCTCCTGTGTACCATGATTAGAATTGCCAGTATCCTGGCAGACGCCATCATAATCAACCATAGTCACGATCATAGTCAAGGGCCAACATGGTGAAGTATCAAACCGGAACTCCATTAGCTAATCGCTACCCAAGTCCATAGGAAAGGAAGTAAGAAAGAAACCCGGAATCATTCCTTCCATGTAATCATAACTGTTTTAAGTACTCATATACCTCAGCATATATGGATACAATCAGAATGCTGAAAGGGGTAATGGTACACGTGAAAGGGCGCCGTTGATAACCAAAGAAACGCAAGAGTCATAAATCTTTACAACTCATCCTTGGCGCTCGAGGCTGAGGCGGAAGCCTCTGAAGCAGCCGATGAGGCAGAGTCGGTGACCTCGGAAGCGGCTGACTTGACGGACTTGGTGGCTTCGGAAGCTGCTGAAGCGGCAGAGTCGGTGGCGGCGGAGGCACCAGACTTGACCGTCTCGGAGCCCTCGGAGGCGGCAGACTTGGCGGACTCGGTAGCATCTGCGGCAGACTTAGCACCCTTCTCGCTGGCGGCGGCGGCCTGGTGAGCAAGTTTATCAGCCGTACCTTCAACATCATCGCTGGCGTTGGGCTCAGCCTTGTGCGAGCCGTTCTCTTTGATGAACTGAACAAGGTCCTCGACAGTGCGGGAACCGGAGTAGTCAACAGGGGCATCCTTCTTGCCGGCGGGGAATAGCTTAATGGTGGGGAAACCCTGAATCTCATCGGGGACGTCGTTGCTGGTAGCGTCCACCTTGGCGATGGTCACGAGCTTGGAGAGCTCATCGGAAGCGTACATCTGACCGAGCTCCTCATACTTGGGAGCAAGCGCCTTGCAGTGACCGCACCAGGGAGCGTAGAACTCAACCAGGACGTCCTTTTCGTTGTCGATGACGACGTCCTTGTAGTTGTGAGCAACGATGGTGGTAACGGGACCGTCGTTGGATTCGGGAATGGGCTCAGACTTGATGCTGGGCTCGATCTTGCCAGCGAGGAAGTCGTCGACAAAAGCGCCAATGTCCTTCTCGGTGATCTTGGCATCCTGATCGTATGGGAACTTCTCGTTCTGCTCGGTACGCTGGATGGCGAAGGCGGGCCAAGTGCCGACCTTGAGGTTGAGGTTGCCAGCGTGCTGGCCGAAAGACTTGGCGTCAATGGTAGCAAAGTTGATCTCGCCCTTGTGCTTGAGCGCGAGGGGCTTCAGCTCCTTGGCGAACTCGTCACGCTCCTCGGGAGTCTCGGCGAAGATGTATGCGAGGGGAAGGCCGGCGGCCATGTATCCAGCGTAGGTCTCGGGGCCAACCTCACCGATCAGAGGGGTAGAGGCGACCTTGGCGAAGTCGCGGATAGCGTCGGCATCGAAGGTCTCGGTGAAGACGTCCTTGCCGTCGTCGAAGGACTTGTAGAGAACGAGGCCGGGCTGCTTGACGCCCTCAGCCTCGGCGAGGGTGGCGTCGTTGGTGGCGCCGAAGAGGAAGCTATCGCGGAGGCCGTTGGCGACGGAAGTGAAGGTCTCGTTGGAGGCCTTGTCGTCGGCGGCGAAGTATGCGACCAGGACGACCTTGTCGGCCGTCTTGAACTCCTCAATCGTGTCCTTGGTGACGTCGGAGACGGCGGGAAGAGCCTGCTTGGTCATGTACGAGATCAAGCTGTCGGCCTTGCGCTGGCCACCGTATGGCGAGATGTTCTCAGGGCCACGGAAGACCTTGAGGGTGGGGTAGCCCTCCACGCCGTATTCTTGGCAGAGATCGGCCTCCTCTGTGCAGTCGACCTTGACGAGGGCGATGTCCTTCTCCTTGAGGGCGGTAGCCGCCGTCTCGTACTCGGGGGCGAGCGCCTTGCAGTGGCCGCACCATGGCGCGAAGACTGCGGGGAAGCGTTAGCTCTGCAATGGACATGGCGAGCTTGGTTGTGTTGTGGAATACTTACACTCTGCGAGTACCAGGTCGTTCTCCTCAATGAAGTTCTTGAAGTTGTCCGTCTTCAGCTGCTTGACATCGGAAGCAGCAGCGACGGCCGCAAAGAAGGCAGCGCAAACAGTCGTGTACTTCATTGTGCGGTGGTTGAAAGTGGAACTAGACTTGTGGAGAGGAAAGGGAAGTTGATGGTCCTCTGCACAGCGGATGGGGTAGAAGTAAGGAGCAAAGAGAACGGCGAGGCGTGCGTCTGTATTTCTAGTCGACGTTGTGGCGGTAGAGTACTGTGAACACCTTGCCAGTTCAAAGTAGCGCACCAAAGGAGCTTAGCGCGCATAGGACCCACACACCTACAGCGGCCCTACTGCAACCTTCACCAGTCTAGGACCACGTTTACTTCCACCATGCTACCCGCCGCATAGCCTACTCATCCACCCTTCACTGGGTTTCCCCTCCGTCTTCACTCCGGAGACCCTCTATTTCACATCTTGTCGCCCCAGCAATTCCTTGTCCTCGACCCTCTTCCGACTAGCCTGCCGTGCCTGCCGATCCGCAATGCATATTATTAATCTACGTTGCACCCTTTACACGCCGTTCACGACGGAAGCTACAGCCATCATCAAAGGCCAGGTGTTCACTTGTTTATGTTCCGTGCAGGAAACTCATCCGCGCCTTCGGTCGCACATTTTCGAACAAAAGCCTGTAAGTGGGGTATCATTCTATCGTAGCGTCCCTGTCCTCGGCCCGCAATGGATCGCTTCCCGACTTGTCCGAGACAATCCAGGGCTCCTGTAAGGCACTCAGAGAGGCCGAGTCTGGAAGATGAGCAAGTTGCCAAAAGACACGTGGAGTCTGTTGTTGAGTCTAGGGATAAACCTTTAGGAATGGTGATTAACGCCGTGATAAGCGTTGTTGGATCCCCGGTACTTTGTTCATTGACTCAAGCTTACGATTAGCATGATGGGCATGTGTTGGTCAAGTCTAATACCTGCATTCGCTGACGCTCGCTTCGTCGCTCTCAGCTCTTCTTATCATTTCAGCGGCTGGTTGCGGGCATGTTCCGCTCTTTGTTTCAAGTCTTGGCACCCCGCGTATCATGTACAAGCATAAATTGAAGACGAGGCGCGTATCCGTGCGACGCTTTGACATCGCGCAGTATGCACTTTATTCAATTGGATATGTGAAATACGTCTACGCTAGCCGCAGTAACCACTATCTGCAGCAGACGATCCGGGGACCTTGCAGATACACGCGAGGCGACCGCCTTCCCACGTTCGTGACCCAGGCAAATTCGGGAGAAACCATCATTCCCACGGCGCTCTTGTGGCTCTTCGACAGGAACTCCAGGTTCTGGGATAGGCGACCGTATGCGCGCGAATATCCGCAAGGTGCTTCCGAATCAGCTTCTTCACTCGGACTGCTACCACCTGGTGTATTGGCGGGGTTGCTCAGGTCACTATAGTATGTTTCGCAGAATCCCCGTTTCATGCTGTTGTAGTTTATCGTATCACGCGATGCAAAGGGATGTGAAGGAAGGCGCGGTAAAGCGGCTGAGAAGGAAGAGCCCTATCCTGAAGAAAGTGGACTTCTATTTCCCCATCACCCCCATTCCCCACCATCATCGGCTTTGTCATGCAGCACTGTGAGAAAATACCCGTCATGCCGTAGCGCAGCCTTGTGGCGCCCTCATCGCACTCCCACTTCCCTTGCGCAGCGTCCAATAACCCGTTGTGAAGTTCGCCGCAGAGCAACCCGCCAGCCACAAGCTCTCTTGCCCCGCCCGGCTTCCCCAAACCGCTCACCCCGCAGCCACACATGTAGGGACGGCGGCACGTGTGAGACGGTCAACGGGCACCGGGCCAGCGATTCCACCGGATAAATTGGCAGAACTGCCGTTAGTAGCCTGCCCAGCTGCGACAAAGAGACTAGTTACTACCACCAGTGGCGTACATATGTAGGCGGGAATAGGTGCCTTTGTGCATAACTCCGTTTTTTAGTGCTCTGAACTGAAAGACATAAAAGCTTGGGTTGTTCTTCTCATCTCCCTAACTAATCTTGCTCCAGATATTCTGATTATACGACGCTGGAGCGTACGGCAGGGAACCAACGACGGGACAAGAGTCGGATATCATCAAAATGGCAAATGCGGAAGAGCAGTACAAGCTCTCTCAAGAGCAGATCGACTTCTTCTTGGAAAATGGCTGGCTGAAGCTGAGTAATTGCTTCACTCGGGAGCAGGCCGAGGGCTTACAGGAAAATCTCTGGACAAGATTGGGTATGAACCCAAAGGACAAATCAACTTGGTCTGTCTTTCCATTTTCATCATCATCATCATCTAATCTCCTCGTTACTAACAAATCCATTTCCTTTCCCCAGGCACACAGAACGCACAAACATGCCCTTCTTCAACGAATTCCTCGTCTCCGAATTCGCGCCAAAAGCCTGGGCGGGAATCTGCTCTCTACTCGGCGGCTCCCAGCGCATCGATTCCAACGCGTCGACATGGAAAGACGGCTTCATAGTGAACCTCGGCACGCCGGCGGGCCACAACACGATCATCCGGCCCCAAGACCTACGTGAATGGCACGTCGACGGCGATTTTTTCGTCCACTACCTTGACAGCCCGGAGCAGGCTCTTCTCGTTATCCCCCTTTGGACAGACATCGTGCCCGGCGGCGGCGGAACGTATATTTGTCCCGGCGCCATTCCACACGTAGCACGGCATTTGTACGAGAATCCCGATGGCGTAAGTCCACGCATGACGCCGCGGGCGCAAAACCCAGAGTTTGTGCAAGAGCAAGAACTAAAGTGGTTCAATAACCTTGCGGCCAGTATGCCAGACGATGCATTCGTAGAGGCGACGGGCGTCGTGGGCGACGTGTACTTGTTGCACCCGCTTATGCTGCATTCGGCCTCGAACAATCAGCTTCGCAATGTGAGGGTTATTACCAACCCGCCTGTTAGCGTCAAAGAGCCATTTGTGTTTGATCGCGCGGATGGCGAGTATAGTGCGGTGGAGAGGAAGACGATGAAGGCTTTGGGGGTGGAAAGGCTTCCGGGGTTCAAGATTACGGGAGAACGACAGAAGGTTGTGCCGGAAAGGGTACGCATTCAACAGGAGATGAAGAGGAAGGAGGAAGAGAGGATGAAGAAGTTGAGAGAAGGGGGTACCATCGATGGGGGAAAAGCTGAGGGCCGAAGAGTGGCTCCTGCTGCATAGGCCAAGGTAGATGGGATGAATAATATTTTCAGCAAACATTATTTCTTTTGTTCTATTTATTGCTTTGCAACATCTCACAATTCGTAACTATACTGTAAAAAACATGAGGGGAGACCATCTAGTTTCCAGGCCACCAGACATAGTTGTTGGTTTCCTCGGGGGTATCCCAGATGAGCTCGCTGCTAGAGTTGACCGGCCTCTCGGGGAAGACGTTCAAGTCAATATCCCATACCTTCATGTCCTTGGCCTTGACGCTCGCGCCCTCCTTAGCCCAGATGCCAAATCCAGTGCTGTCGGTGCGGGCTGGGTAAATACGAGTCGTCAACCAGAAGCGGTCGTTGACAAGAACCTCAACAAGCGATCCATCGACGAAGATGTCCATGTGAAGAGACTCGGTAGTGCCATTGGCGAAGGTGTAAGGATAGAAGTATCCGAGCATAGTGTAGTTGGCGAATTGTTCAATCGACGATGACTGTGAACGGTCTACGTTGATGGTGTAGTTCTCTGGGCTATACCAGACGACGGTTTGCTCCTCCTTGTTCGGCGACTGGGCGAAAACTACACCAGCAGGGCCGGTGAAGTCGGAAAGGGTAACCTGCAAGTGCATGTGGGCGGTACCGTTACCGGAACCAGCACCGTTGACACAGGCGCTTTCACCAGTCTCGATAGCTTGCGGCTCCGATCCATTGTGAAGTGCTTCCACAATTTCAGGTAGAGGGCGAGCTCCCAGTGTGTATCCTGTGAAAGTGCCATTGCTGTGCTGAACAACTCGAGTGTTGCCCTTGGTGGCCAATTGCGTATCGTTGTTGATGAGGTTGTTAGTCTTGATGACGTACATCTCTCGTGGGATGGCCATAGCGCCTTGATAACCTTGCTGGGTGATGGCGAAGTTGTTGTTCTCCTCGTTAGCCCAACCCCACTGGATGCGACGGTCGGTCTTAGTGTCCATGAAGCTGGTTACAGCGTAAAGCATTCCTGAGTCGATGGCACCTCCAGAAAGAGGAGTGAACTCAACTGAACCGTTCTCGCGCTTGTTAACCTGGCCCTCATTCCAGAGCCCCCACTGCGGGCGAGGATGCCATGTCAAGTTGCCACCCTCGGTACCCATGAGTACATAGTAATGGACATCATCATCCTCATCAGTCAAAGAGAAGAAGTTAGATCTGTTACAGTCAGTTCATGATCCATAGCCTTGACGTTCTTGATACTTACACTTCAAAGTTGAAGCCGTATGTTCCGGTCTCGAGCAGAGAACCAAGAGTTTCGTTCTTCTCGGGCTCCCACAGAGCACCCAAGAAAGTCCAGTCAGTCAAATTGCTTGCAGGAGCACTGTAGAAGGGGATGCGACCACCGCCACCATCACCCTTGATACCAGAACCCAGCACCATGTACCAGTGCGGCTCCTCTTGTCCCAGAAGAGCATCCATCTCTGGCCATGGCTGGTACGAGTCAGTCCACATTCCACAAATAGGTCAGAACAAAGTGTCTTACCTCGACGAAGGGATCGCGCCATCCAGTGATGTTCCAGCCCTCCGGGGGTTCGGTCATAATGGGGTTGCCCGCATACTGCTCCCAAGTCTCACCACCGTCGTTCGAGATGACGATGCTCTGGCTCTCAGTTCCGGGAATGTATGGGAGTGCCCAGTTGGTGGGCAGATACTGCACTGAAGTGTAAAAGTTGATGAGGGTACCATCCTGCTCACCCTGAAGGTTGTAAGGCTGACCAGAACCGGAGAAAATGCCCAGACCGTAATAACTCTCGTTTCGAGAGTCCGGAATGGGTCCAGTGCCGACCGACTGAGCTTGGTCATTCTCCCAGCCTCCAACATCAGTCCAGGTGATCATGTCCTTGGAGGTGGCGTGTCCCCACGAGATGTTTCCCCAGTTGACATGGTTAGGGTGCCACTGGTAGTGAAGGTGGTAAGTGTCTTTGGTAGGATCGTACATCATGGCACATGGGTCATTGAGCCATCCAGCAGGTGCGCTAAAATGGTAGTTCGGGCGCCATCTCGTGAAAAGACTGTTGTTGCCCAAGCCCTCGATGATATCCGCAGTCAGTACGGCTGGAAGCTTCTGGGCGCTGACCGACGAGAGACTCCCAAGCGCAAGGCTTAGAAGGGGAGTAGAGCGAAGCATCGTGCTCAGAGTTTGATACTATCGATACTACGTACTGTTAGTCGGTTCATGGGAGGTGGGGGGACGAGTTGTTTCAACAGTATCGTTTCAGTCTATGTCATCATCGGGACAGTGAGGCCTGAGGATGAAAGCAAAACGCGTTCTGGAGGTAATTGAGACATACCGGAATGATGAGCTGGCTGTTCGATGCTCAATTTTCATGGCAGCCAGCCGGGCCTTATGTACTTCTCTCTAGTAAACAAACAGATCCACTAAGGCGGCATGATATGCGATCATGATATTCAAATCCAAGACCTTGGGCTCCGAGTCTATGGTCTGGGCTGGCAGAATCCCGAGAGCCAGGATGCAGTAGCTTGATGACGATCCCCACAAAGTCGGCATAAGCTCCCCATAGTTCCCCACACGCGGTAGAAGAAAGCATCGTTCTCGAGTGTATTTGAAGGTGCTGATACGCGCCACCACGTGTGTTTTACACAGTTGGTGAGCTGAGGTGAACAATGAGCGAACCGAGAGACGCGGCTGCCTCTCCGGTTGTCCTCGTGATGCCTCGGTTTAGTCGACATTGAAGAAGAGTTTTGCTCTGTCCACGACGTCATGGCTGGGGGGGCTTGGAATCACCGAGAACGGACCTTGGTAACCGTTGCGTCGTTCGGGAACCGACCGAGTAACTTCCCGAGAACCAAATCTTAATGCGGAGACAGCCAAGATTGCACGTGGGCCGATCGGAAGCTGGAAAAGCTCGCACTTTCTAGGATAGGCCAGAAAATGAGCAGGTCCTGCGCAGAGACGCTCGTACGAAGTAATGAATCGTTCCATGGAAGGCCCGCATGAGAATGAGAGCTTTGGGATGGGATAGCCAGGTACTATCGTATGCCATAGCAGTATAGCGCTGAATATGCTCGTCGGCCGTGCAAGACGGTCACATGACACAGTATCGGCGAGGATGTGGAATGAAAACATTTCGGAGGTCGCGAACCGACATGGTGGTGTGCCTGTCCAGCCAATCGAGGTGAAGGTCGCAAGGTCTTGGCGGCGGACGAACGTCATTGCCGGTGCGACCAATCATGGGAGCTCCCACTCCGACCACGTTTCCTCCATGCAGGCGAGCACCGTCGCAGCGCGACACACGACGACTGCTTCGTACATGGGGCTTTGGTACTCTCAGATGGGGACACGCAGTCTTTTGTAGCTCCCTGATCGCTCCACCATAGCAAGATGGGTCGACTCAAGCTTTATGTCGCGGTATCCATGCCCCTCCCACGCGCGATACATGGCAACTGCTGACAAGCTTAGGGTTCAGCCGTCATGGCCAACATCGTGCTTATGCGCGCCTACTATGAGCGCCCAAACTTCTACTCTGCCGCCGTCTACATCTCCCAGAGCACCGGTTCGCTAATGTTCCTGGTTAATCTCATGCTCATTGTAGCGGCAAGCTTCGGCTATGGACTCCAGCGGCTCTTCTACGGCCCCCTCCGAGCTATCGAGACGGAGCAGCTCTACGACAAGGCATGGTTCGCAGTTAGTGAGACACTACTGGCCATGACCATCTTCAGAGATGATATTGGCATGTGGTTCTTCGCCATGTTCCTCTGCTTGCTTGCGGGCAAGGTCTGGCAGTGGATTGGAGAGGGGAGAGTAGAGTTTCTCGAGCAACAGCCACCCGCAAACCCAAGGCTCTTTCACACACGCCTCATGAGCTCCTTGCTCCTATCAGTCGGGTTCGATATCTTCATGATGCAGTACTACATCGACTCGATACTCTCAGAGGCCCGCCCCGGCGTCATGGTCATGTTTGGTTTCGAATACGTCCTCCTAGCCATCGCATCGATATCAACATTGCTACGGTACACACTCTCGCTCATCGAAATGTTTGTTACACAGCGCCAGGAGACGGCACGCAACGAGGCCCGCAGGATTGCGAGCGAAATAGCACGCCAACAAGCTGGTGCTGGTGCTGAAACACCTGTGGACGCGGGAGATGACGAAGACGAGGGCGACGTGCCTGGATGGGAAGAGAAGGGTCGCTGGGTCTTCTACCTAGACCTTGCGACAGATTTCGTCAAGTCTGTTGTCTACATGGGCTTTTTCATCATACTCATGACATTCTACGGCATTCCCATCCACATCATGAGGGACTTGTTCATGTCTATTCGATCGCTGATCAAAAGGATCAATGACTTTGTTCAGTATCGAAACGCGACGCGCGACATGAATACACGCTATCCCGACGCCACTGCCGAAGAACTGGAGCGAGAGAATACATGTATTGTGTGTCGCGAAGAGATGCGACCTTGGGTTCAGCCAGGCACGGATGGTGCGCAACAGGGTCGCCGGATGGATGAACGACAACGTCCAAAGAAACTACCCTGCGGTCACATCCTGCATTTTGGCTGTCTGCGTAGTTGGCTTGAGAGACAGCAAGTCTGTCCCACCTGCCGTAGGCCTGTCCTCGCATCGGCGACCACCCCAACCACGCAACGCAACAATCAGGCCAACCAAGGGCAGCAGGGGCAGCAGAATCTACCGAATCGCGAAGCGCTACAAGCAATACTTGGGGCCAATGCGCAACAAGGTGGCTTTGGCGGACAACAGGGCGGTGCTGGAGGGCAACAAGGTCAGGCTCCGCAAGCTGGACCACGGGGTGCACAAGCAAACCCGCCAGCAGGCAATATGCGCGTCTTCAACTTCGGCCCCTTCAGAATCGCCTTGGGGAATATTCGAGTGCCACCGGGGCAGCAGGACAACGTCGCTGTGCAGAACGCGATTCAACGGTTCCGCCAGCAAGCTGCTATTAACAACGCGGCCCAGAATCCAGGCCAGCAAAACCTGCCTCTAGACCAGTCAGCTTTTGCCGAGGGCGCCACTCCGAGCTTTCCCATTGGCCCAATGCCTGGTGCTGTTGCGCTGCATCCGTCGGATATCCAGTCGGACATATTGCGCATACAGCAGAACATTATTGAGTCGATGCGACATCTCAATGCACAACACGAGCAGCTTGAGGTTGTCCATAGACTTCTCGATGAGCTCAATCGCTTACAGCAGGCCTCTGGAGTGACTGCCGCAACTGGCCAGGAGCTACCACCCATCGCGCCATTGAATCCACCAAACATGGGCTCGTTTGTACCACAGGCTTATTTTGCCAGAGGATCGGTTCTGCGACAGGGTGATGCTGGCATACCGGAAGGCTTGACGTTGCCGGAAGGGTGGACACTGAGGCCGATGGCATTAGCGCCGCGGCCCGGCCAGGACAGTGCGACGATGCCAGTATCCTCACAGACAGAGCAACCACAGCAGGAGGATGCCTCGATGGCTCCGCAGTCCCCATCGGCGCAAGCGGCGCAACCAGCAGAAGCAGCACAACCTACAGCAAATGCATCGACGTCTACCAGTGCGACTCCCCAGGCTCAACCAGCGTCGTCGGTGGTGGACACGAGCTCTTCCGACCAGCCTCCAAATCCCTCGCCAAAGCCTGCGGAGCCTAGCAGTCTCGAGTCTAGCTGGAGTTTCGGCAACGTGGGGGAGAGGACTGAAACCGAAGGTTCAAGCTCTGCGGTTGCTGGAAGCGGCTCAGAAGGGCAGAACGCAACGAGGCGAACGGTGACGATAGAGGACGCTGAGGACAGTGAACAGTAGATAGACAGTCGGTGGTTGATGAGAAGGTCACGGTTGTGTATTGCATAGCGAGGCGTTTGGGTCTGTGATTTTTGACCGGAAGTTGTACGCGCGCAACGAGGCACAACAGGGTATCCCTGCGAATGACAGTTCACTCGTCTTGGCATTCCCACTCCACCGCGACTCTTGACTGTCTTGATCATCTCTCCAAAAAAAAAAAATGAAGCACGCCAGCCCAACCACGTTCCCACCAGCACCCTCCTGCACCCCACACGCATCCTCTGGTTGAATTGCACGAGTCCACCCAACGACTTGACAACACTGGACGATCGTTTCATGCGCCAGTGTATATGCACAGGTAGATGCGCGGTCTCGAGTCCTCTGCCAGCCAGGGCCCCCAAGGCTTGTCGAGGCCAGCTTAGCCTGTGCTATCCCGTTGTCGCTTGCAGCTAGCGCAACAACAGCATCCACTCATACACCAAATGACTTCCAAGACACATCACCGAAGCGGCTACGAGCAGCCCAAGGTTGAAACGGCGGCCTAGGCAGTGTGAGGCCGGTGGGTAGCACCCAGTAGCAGATGCAGGAACGCAGAAGCTGCCGCACACCCACGGGCAATCGAGGGTCTGGAAAGGGCAAGGGTCGGGCGGCCAGCGGGATAAGTGTGAGGGCCCCCGTCTTGGGCGGGTGTGTTAACGGCGACTCGACTCGACTTAACGCAACTTGAGCTTAACCTGGCTGGTTTGGCTTTTTGGATGACTCTTCATTCACTCTCGCTAATGGATGCTTAGACCGCACTTTGTTTTCTGAATATTGTATACCTATCGTGCGTTTCCCTTTCTTTCTCTTCAATTCCATTTCGCATTTTGTCTTTGCTTGTTTTGGTGTCCTGCGTTCTAGCAATGGCCGTCAAGTTGGACCATGCAAGTGCGCGTGTTGCGCGTAAGGCTGAAGAAGCCGAGGTATCGACTTGCGTTGCCGGCATCATAGAAGCCTTCACAAATGGATTGAACATTTTCAAGAGACTGCGCGAAAGAAGAAGAAAGCGCAAGTCATCGCAAAAAGAGCAAAAGACGCCCGACGCGACTAGTTCTGCTGAGCACCAGCTATCTAAGAGCTTGCGCAGAGGGCATGACGAGGTAGCCGAAAGGTATGCTGAATGCTATCATAGCCGTGTAGGGCCGTGGTTCGCAAAAGGCGATGGTGAGTAAACCCACACTATCCCCGTCCGAGGCTTGCTAACAAGACCACAGCAATTGCACACGCGTCTCTTGCAGAGACACTCATAAAACTAAACACTGGCCTTGTCGCCATCATCGCATCATTTCTCAACCATGACCACAAAACCACAAAGAGTCACCTAGACTTAGACTACAGGTCTCTGACCCACCTTTCCGATGCATCACGTCGCGAAGCATTACACAGCCTAACCCAACTATATGAGCGACTAGGCCAATCGCAAATCCAACTACACAGGATTGCCGCTCCACCCTGCCCACGCTGCGGGACAACTAAACATCATGACTGCTCCTCACGCAGTATCAGCCCGGAGAAAGAAAGGAAGAAGCACTCTAACTCTTCGTTTTCACGTCAACGCTCCGCGGGGCCAGTAGTTACACGTATGCCTATCAAACATGCGAGCTCAAACCATCCCCAGCTCTGCGTCATGAGACCCAAGACCACTCGCAAGAGCACCTCATCCACCAACAACTCTAGCGCGGCAAAGTCGTCGTCAAACTCATCGCGCAGCAGTTCACCGCTGGCCTCCCCTCAGCCGAAGAAGATTCAGATGGCATCGCCCGAACCAAAGAAGCTACAGATGGCATCTCAGTTGCCTCTGTACGTGCCTGTCGACCCTTTCGAGCTCGAGACCAGCGGCGTTATCAAAGGCACGCTAGGTAGTGGACAGCCAAAGACTGGCGGTGTTAAGCAACGTGTCGACTCTTTCGACGACCCACGCGAGCCATGGCCTCAAGAACATCTCCACCGCTCCTCGACCAAGTCGCCATCGCCCAAGCAAAAGTCAAAGCCAAACCCTAAGCACATCCACGAGCCCACCCCCAGGCTCCCCACCTTTTCTCCTGCCCCTCGCCGGTCTTCTACTCCTACCCCATCGCCACCTTCTAAGCCTCCGGTTCCATCCAAGCCAGAGTACCTGTCCCCACCACCACTACTGGACCAGGCACCGGCAACCCTCCACTTCAGACGTCGCATGGAAAAGGCTACCCCTTCAAGCTACACCTTTGCCTCGGACAGCACAAAGATGGGGGAGATACCGCAGCGGAAGTGGAACCTCCCTTTTGACTACGAAGAAGCGGAGCGACTCAACGCTGAAGCAGCCCTGAACGGTTACCCCAATGCACCGACGGGTGCTGACAAGACTGAGAAGCGAAAGAAGCGCTTTGGATTCATGCGTCGTGGTGACGCATAAAAGATTCGTCACCCACAGCCTGTTGACCAGGCTGTCTATTTCGTTTTTTCATATCTGTATCATCTGCTGTTGTTCTTCTTTTATGTTTCATGTTTCATGTTCCATATTTCATATTTTCTGCTTTCACGGTCTGCTTGATAATGTTTGTTGGTGTTGGCGATGGCGTTGGTTTTGGTACCTCCTTCTTCTCTCATCTTTCTGCATATCTCCATCGCACTCCACTCACGATATCTGGCTATTGGAGCCCGGTAATGACGCTTTTTACGATTCGCACGATAACGAACTCGACGAGGTTATACCCTTTTCTTTGGTTGTTGTCGATATCCATATACCTATCTAGATACCCATCATTCTCTTTCCTCTCTAGCGAGTACGTACATAATGGCCTTCGGTATCGGGTATTAGGAAACTTAATTGGAATTCAACCTTTTGGCGGTGGTCGCCCCTATACTTAGCTTCCAAGACTATGGCACATTATCTTGTGATGCTTCCTCTCACCAAGCATACCTTTGACACGATTCATGACGAGTACTATTGACAGGAAATACCTCCACATTTGATCACTAATCATAGAATTTTTCTCCCGTACATGATGTTGGTAGAAGAAAAATAAAACGGGTCTCTCCACGCGTGCCATCTCCAAGCGCATAACGTCTTGTGCCACACTATCAGCAGGCTTGTGTCTGACAGTATCCTAGGTTGGAGTGAAAACGATCGGGATTCTCCACGACATGAGAGCTGCAGGACCTTGATGCCAATAAGCACCAGAATTCAAGGGGAGCCAGTCCTCTGGGTAGAACAGTTACGCGATAGATACTAGACGCGTCACTGAGGCGCCAAATATCCAACGTCGCCGATATGCGACGCGCAAACCTAGAGTTGTGGCAAGGCGTAGGCCATCCAGGAAAGCGGCCCTAAAGCGAATTGTGCGCCGCTTGGGCGAAGCTGAGAAAACAAGGCGTAATCGCAGAAGCAAAGGATTATCTGGGCGGGAGTAGCCGCGCTAGTGACTGAAACCAGCTTAGTTTCTTTTCCTCCAATCTCAGGCCCCGACCAAACATTCTCGAGCACCATTCATCACATCACCCGCACCCCTTCTTTTCAGGCAGATCCTTCAAAATGGCGGAGACAGATAATGCTCTGAGGAAGCGAAAAGCCGAGTCTGGCGACCGGCAAGCCGGAGGCAACAAGCGAGCTAAGGTAAGTTCTTTTTCTTCGTGCGACCGTCAGGTCTCCGCCCATCTTTGCAGCCTTGGTCTCATGATCTCATTTTCGTCCTGCAGCTGCAGTGAGCTTCATCATGCTAAACCGATTGTTAGGGTAAGAAGAACTGGGATGTGCCCAAGAGGGACAATTCCAAACGTGTTATACAACCTGGCGACGCAGGCATATGGGCCACGTGCGCCATGAAGAAGGAAGCAAAATCCGTAGCTGATTTGCGTGATCTGTTCCAAGAGGCGAGTCATACCTTGGTACCGAAGGATTCACGAATGACAATGCTCGATATGCTGACGAGCGACAACAGTATGCTATCAAATTGTATGGGACAACTGAGACCACCGGAAAAGCTGGCGATACCGACTCTGGTTCCGAGGGAGGTGATATTGAAGCTGAGATCAACAAAGAACTTGCCGACATTCGTAAGCCAACTACGAGGCCTTTGTTCATGTCAGTCAAGCTCGACACCCAATGCTGTAAGAATTACATACCAACCGCTTTGTTGCTCACGCTGAACCTTCAAGTGGTGTTTTTCAGAACTCGATCACCGTTAGAATCTGTCTCTTTCGTTCACAGGATTTGTCAAGACATCGCAGAAGGTGCTCAACCAAAAAATCTGAGCTACGTCAAGCGATTGACCCCCATTACGGCAACCGAGAAAGCCACACCCCAGGGTCTTGAGGCTGTTGCGAAACAAGTCCTGCCACCCCACTTTCATGGTCCGGGACAAGAAGGGAAGAAGGTGAGACTAGACTTCTACTGTCAGATGATGCAGTCTTGTCGTGCAAAGATTCTCGCTAATGCATGATAAACCAAGTTTGCCATACGACCATCGATACGCAACAACAAGGAGTTTCTGAGAGACGATGTCATCAAGACAATTGCATCTGCTGTAGGCCCTGGCCACAAAGTCGACCTAAAGGGCTATGATCTGCTCATTCTTGTGGAGATTTACCAGGTACGAGATTGCGCGTGGTGTCAGTGAGACATTGACAGCTGTTGATACCCGACAGAACATCTTGGGCATGAGCGTAGTGGGCCCGGACTTTGAGAGTCTGAAGCGTTTCAATATTGAAGAACTACGCCAGCCGATATCGTCCACTGCATCAGAAACCACGGAAAAAGCCAACAAGGCCACGAAAAGCAAGGAGGACGCGTAATTGTATCCTAGACGGATCAATCTGTTCCGTATATTCCCAAGACCAAGCCTTAACCCGCTGGCTCATAGGAATTCATAAGCTACAAAACCCCCGATCGGGGCTGCTATGGCTTGCAAGTGTGGTGACACTTGGGAGGCAGCGAAAAGTCCTGTGTGACTGTGGATCAAGGGCATCAGCTACCCAGATGCTGGCCTAATATCTCGGCGCTTCGCTGCGACTCATCTCAAATATCTTGGACATTTGCGTCAGGGCTTTCCGGGCGCATATTGGGCGCCAGTGGACGAGACGGAAAAGGGCACAACGCTTGGGAATAGTTGACGGGCCCAACCTTGGTGGAAACACGCCGAGCAAATATGGACCCTGTACCAGCTTGACCTTGTGCCGATCATCATACATTCCTGCCATGAGCCACATATGCCAACGCGTTCACCTACTGTCTCTCAGGTCCTATCAGCATGTGCCATCAACGGACATTAACGAATGACGCACCCATTGTCCCGTCGTCTGCATGACCAATTATAGTCGCCGATAGGCGATCTACTCATTCGGGGACTAGCCGCATTTGGAGAACCTTGACGAACCCTGAAAGCGCCACACCAACACTTAGTCGCCTCTCGCGTCCTTTTTTCGCATTGATACACGTATTTGATAATCCATTCGCTAGAATCATGACGCTTGCACACCCGCTACGTATGCGCACGAAAGGCTTTTTGCTTTTCGGCTCCGAGCTGACCAGGGAGAAATATGGTCAAGATGGCTTACATACTTGCCGGGATAACAGTTGTGCTACTACGTGTTGGCACATCTGCGAATCGGTATAGCCAGTTGAAGCGTCAGGTGCCTATTTCATCGACCGAACACCAACATACTCGTTCTTGCCCGGGCCCTCCTAACTGTGCTTCTGATTCCCGATATTCATCGGGATGGTCGTCGATGTCGTCAGATGAGAGCCAGTTCCTGATGATAAAAGAAAGCAGAGTGTGGAAATGCTCCTAGAAGAAGATCTCATTCTTAGTTCTCGGGTAGGCCCTTAACGTGCAGCAACTAACGAGCCTCAAGCTTTCATTGTGGGAGCGCGCTAGTTTTCCCCGCCTGAACCTAGTAAATCGGTACCGGAATCCTACATAATGCATCTCCCCCCGCTAGATGTTGCAATTTATCCCCTCGCAAATATGAGTCGTGGCACTACTACCTTGAAGCCTACTCGTCCTTCTTCAACTGCTTCATCGTCTTCATCTTCTTCAACTGCTTCCTCACGGACTTGCGTCACTACACTCGATTTCCCGAGCATACAGCGGCTCATAATATCAGTTTTCTGGTCTTCAAAAATCATTGTTGAGCAAGTGGAAGTCGTGCAAAGCTGCCTCAACCAGGTCTATCTCATCAGACTTGCAGATGGTAGCAGTCTGGTACTCAAATGCCCACCAGCGCAAAATATTAGACTTCTCCGACACGAGAAACACTCGCTAGAGACTGAGCGGAAGACACTAGAGACGCTTCACGAGTACACTCAGATACCTGTCCCTCGGCTTATCAAGTACGACAGCAATGGCGGAGCAATCGGGTCGCCTTTCCTCATGACGAGCCACATGCCTGGCCGACGATTGTCAGAGGCTGCGCCCTATCTCACAGCTACCGAACGGAGAGCCATCGATTACACCATGGGCACTCATGTCCGTGCTCTCACCGCACTTTCAGCAACCCAGTTCGGCATGACGCATCGCGTCTTTGCCAAGAAGGGAAGCAACTCATGGCGCGAGGCATTTCTCGCTCTCCTCGAAGCCACCCTCCGTGATGCAGAAGACATGCTCGTCAATTCACACTCGGAGAGTATACGCTACTGGGTTGGCAAGCACGCCCACTATCTAGAGGAGGTCACGGAGCCACGCCTCGTAGCACCCAACGTCTGCAACACAGAGAACATACTCATCGACGAGCAGACCAAGCAAGTCTGCGGCCTCGTCGGCTTCTCCAACGTCATTTGGGGTGATGCACTCATGAGTGGCGGTATGGCGGACGGTAGCGAAGCATTCTTTGCTGGATTGGGCGATTATCCTGCGAGAACTGGGGGTGCAAGGGTGAGGATGCTAATGTGAGTTGCTCCCGCGGGTAAAAATACAAGGGCCTGTGACTGACTGAATGGCACCAGATACAAGGCTTATCGGGCGACAGTTCGCATTGTCGCACACCATTTCCGCCCGTATGATGGCATCGATGAGCTCGATGCAAGGCGCGAGCTGAGCCAGGCTCTCAACGAACTTACAGCTGTCTAAACAGGAAACTGCAACAGCGATGGGGCTGACGTATGCAAACAGTCATCAAATGTTTCGGTTGGCGTCGCAGCAAGCGAGCCTGCCGCTGGCATGTACCATGTATGGTGTTCTGAGAATGGCGTTTCTTGGGTAGAAGGTACTATACTATCTTATTTGACATTGACAGTAGGGTTGGGCTTCGGGGCGTATGGCGTGCTGTTTTAGTGGCGCGGTGTACCTGCTAACTGGGCATAGCGAGCGTGCCGCCTGTGCTCACGTAGTTGTTTGTGTCGGACATGTGCATTTGCTGCCGAAGGAATTATTCGTGGGTTATGTGTAGCGAGCGATGGACCAAGCGATGTAACGGTATTGTTACTATGCTCTTACTAGGTGTCTGGGTTTCGCGGCGCAGCAACGCAACGGGCGCAAAGGAATCGAATTTCACTGTATGGCGACGGCACAGCAAGGGCATCTTTGTCAACTTACTTCATATATGCTATGCTTCGGTCCAACCAATGCTACCATTACGCGCTCGCTCATTCGTCGCGCTGCTTTCTCAGAGAAGGCAAGTGCTGAACAGGATGATGGAACAGCAAGAATACCCATATTGTCGCAAACTTTGTCACGTTGATGTCAGAGCCCTTCGCTTGAGTACACGAACGTGCCGCAGTAAGCTAGGCGAACGTTGTGAGATGCCTGGCCTAAGACGGGATGGCATTGTGTTGGAAAGTCCAAAAGGCATCTTTTGAATCCAGAACACAGGTCCAGATCTACCCACTAACCATTAGAGCAGCGCCATCGCCAGCAGCATCAACACCAATGGAGCACAATTGTGCATGTCCTTCACGCATTCTGCCTAAACCCTATCGCCCTCTACTCTGGAGTGACACTTGACTTCATCACCACACCGCAACCGCGCGGGACCACGCCCCAGGAGCACCTTCTCCCATCGTAAACACCACCCAAGCCGGCATGTGTGGGGAAGAAGGCCGGCATTCTTCTGCCAAACCAAAACCAGGATTCACGGACCATGGTCACAATCGCCTACCCCTGCTCATAGATGCAACCGTTTCAACGAAGACCAAATGCATCATTCCCTTGGTGTCGTCGCTTCCCATCCATCCGTTTCGCTCACCCCTGTACATTCTGGAAACGCGGTAGTCCCACGGGAAGTGGAGACTGCGCTATGCAAGCGTGCGCGGATTCGCTTGATTTGGCTGTATTGGGGTTAGTGGCTGTGAGGGGTAGGCGAGTGCACAGGTAAGGTAACCATCGACGGGCGCCGAAACTCTTCGAAAAGGCGGAATACGCCTAGTAGATGATTTTGCTAGTCGATTGGGTAGGCGGGAAGGACAGTAGTGGCGGGCTAGTTGATGGATAAGTTGAGGAGTACTGCTTGGATACACGTCCATGGGGGGAGTTCCGCGCCATGGCATATGACGCACACCCGAACCATGAATGGCATACGGGAAGCCTGTGTGGATATGGAGGCGAAAGAACAAGGTCGTTTGAGCTTACGAAATGAAACACACTACCAATGCTGACCGGTTATATGAACGTCCTCGGAGGTCATCGTAGTATTCCAGTTTGAACATGCAGGTACCATGGCGCAACGTGTTGGGCTTCATGGCATGGCGATGATTATCATCTTCTAGAAAAATGTATCATTCTAATTTTGCTTACGACATCATTCCACGTGGCGGGCGCTAGTGCAGGCGCAGTCACGAAAGAGAGGCCCGGCGCTTCTCAACACGCAGGATCGAAGACATGCCGGCGACTCACAAAATAAACTATAAAAGTGTTAGAAAGGTACTTATACCAATCAACGCAGAAGACAGAGTGTGGTCACATTTTGCTTCAACAAAAAGTCTCATTACAAGTTGTGTTGAAAGCGATAGGTTACAGCTCCTACACCGAAAGTTTTCTTGAGCCAAAAACTCTTTGTATGGGACATTCTGGAACCACGAGTCTCATCAAAGATGGGTCGGAATCGACTGGAAGCCTCAAGGAAGCCCTGTCACTGACTAGTGCTATGTAATTAAGCCTATCTCCATAGGATGCGGCCTCTTCGTTACAACGGTACCATGACGTATCAACCTCATATACCAGCACATAGCGAAATGTACTTGCGCAAAAGAAAAGTAGGCCTCCAGATCGCGTCCAAAGAAAGGAGAGCGGAAGGACTAAGGTAATCTTTGAAAAACACAAAGTGCAATATCAAAGAGCCTAGGAGCTAATCTTCACAGTATAATCCAAATTATACTACGGTGGAGGATAACTGTAAGGGGCTGCGCAAAGGTTGCCGATGCCTGGTAACAGGATTGTATTCGATGAGGAAGCTATCTACTGCTCATGTTGAGTTTATATCCATGAGTGGTCATGTGTTCGAGAAGCTTCCAGCAGGTCCTAGGGCGAGGTGTAATCTCCGAGGGTTTCACCGAGGAACATAACACTGACTAGGCTCTAGCCTATTACAATAACAAAAAATTCCTGAGGCGAACCTTTCAACTCCATCACCTTCACACCTACAAAACGTCTCCTCAAACACACTCGCACTATCAAGGAAGAATCACGGCCTCTAGCATTTAAAGAGATCCTAAAGATCTCGCCCCGCACGAAGAAGCAACAATGCCAGATCACAGACTCAGGCTATTGGATGCTATCGGCGTCACTTTTACCTCTTCAACCATGATTACATCATGGTATAACTTCTCTGAGACGCTACAGTATATACAAATCTCCGCCAGCCCAGGACACCAAGAGTACTACGCCACCACGATCGAGAATTATGACATGTCTCCGATGAGAGAACTCTAATCTAGAAACTCAAGAAGAAAGGGGAATACCGGGAAAATATGGTACTGCTTTTGAAATTTGAAAGAGGCTATCTGTCTACGCAAGCAAGAGGAAGGAGCGAGAGATCAAGGAGCAAGAAGGAAAAAAAAAGACAAGATCAAGAAGAAACAGGTCACCCCGTTGACGGGGCGGCAGGAAAAAAACTTTAGAGCGAGTCAACACATCGGTGCAGACTGAATAAGCAAGGGCAAGGGATACGGACATCACTACAACGAATGATAGCGCGAATGCGTGCCCAGATCTATCGACTTATACTTTAACGACCTAACTACGACCCTCTTCTATGGCAGCATAGATATATCGCAGCACAGCTGCAGAATATTGATACTAATATCATCCCCGGAATCCCAATGATCTGCCTTTTCCTCAACTTAAAGTTCACAGCCACATTTTCGTTGCTCCCCTTGTGCGCCTAATCTGAACCAGGCTTCCCAGAGAAATTCTGTGCTGAGTTCTTGTTTCTAAAGAACTTCTTATGGTCGCTGCCAGGCGCTTTGAACGGCCAATTCTTGTATGCCTCCAGCAACTCCTCAATCATCTCCGACGTCAACATCCTGACCCGAAAGTGCTTCATCTGCAGTCTGCCACCCTTCGCCGGGTCCTTCAAGCTAGGGCAGTCGTCGATGATACTAGCAAGTCCGTGTTGCATCTTATCGAGCGCCTCGGGAATGGTATCTGTGGGCATAGCATAGAGCCCACTTATGAAGTCGCCCAGCCATTCGAAGTATTCTGGGAACCGATCAGTTGGTTGAGGAACGGGTTCGGTAGAGATGAGCGAGAGACGATTTGTGGGCCAGGCTTCGTTTGCGCGCATGGTGAGGGGCTCAAAGGAGCGGGTATCCCATTGAACGCGCGGAGAGGGAGGTGCGCGCAAGCACAGGCGATCGTCCAGCTCGGTTGCTGGTGCGCGGGTGTAATTTGAGGGAATCTTGTCGTGGCCTGTTTCCCAGCTAACATCCAGTTCTTCTAGCTCTCTCATCGCTGCGTCTTTCTCAGGTCCATCTTGCATATCAATAATCTTGCATTCAAGTCTGTACATGGCTTCGCCGATATCGGCTAACTCTTCGATTTGCTTTTTCCGCCTTAGGGTCAAGTTTATGTTGGCGCAGGCTTTGTTGTATTTTCTAATTTGATCCTTTGCGGGATGGTCTTCAGGAACGTATCGGCGAGGCGTCTTTGTGTCCATTGATATTCCTGGACCAAGCTCATATTGGGGATACTGATTTCGTATGGCTTTCTCAGCTTCATAGTGTTCGATGAGACCTTCCGGGAGCAGACCAGTAGTTGACATGCCAGCTAAATGCTGATCATGAAGATAGCGCTGTATTCCTATATTATCAATTATACCTGTGCCGTTGGAGATCCTCTCGATGTCGGCAGCAAAGTGGTGGACGTGGTCGCGCCGATACGCTGGAAGCTCCATACCGAGATCTCTGCCTCTTTGTAGAGCGCGAACGGTGCCTTCAATTTCGTATTGCGGCTCACGACCTGAGGAGCCTTTGCCCTGTTTGCGCGGGCTGCGCTCCGCATTTACGATTACATCTACGTTTTGAGACATTTGCATGAAGCAATTAGTTCTCTGCAAGCTACTAATGGAGTCTGCTAATGCGGTGTTGAGATCTTCAACCTTCATCCATAGCAGTGTGCGCACGAGACCAAAGGTATGAAATAGATCGTTGGCCCGAGTCGCGGAATTAAAGTGGTAGTAGATTTGCTTGGCCATTGAGTCGAGCCCCATACCAAGCAGAGGAGGATCCCATATTAGAGAACCTGTCACCAATAGTGTGTCGTTTTGCTGCTGGGCCCTCGGATCTTGTGGATCTCGCACAGTCTGGTGGGGGAAAGCCTTCTCTGTGACCATGTCTCTGTACGTTTGGAGTTCGGTGGGGTCTTTCTCTACGAGCGAGTACTTGGCGCCAGGCGCGTTGAGCAGGGGACCGAGAAATCGTTCATATGTTTCGAAGCGAGGTTCGAGCAGTACGTGACTTCGTGGTTGGAGGTACTCGTGAAGTTTCTGTGACCAAAGTCCGTTGCCAGGCATGATGTCGAGGATATCGCAACCTTTGTGTTTATCTAAAGTCTTGCCGGCATACTGGAGTATATCATCTACAGAAATTCCGTATCAGTCTTGATGCAGCCATGTATACAACTTGGAGACGCGACGTACCGCATAGGTCGGGGCTTACAATCTGTGCTCTGACGTGAGCGCCCCCGGACATGTGCGATTGTCCTTGTGAGGGGCTTCTCCTTCTCTTGACCTTGGGCTCCTTGTCAGGATGTACCACATCCTTCATTATGAAACTTAACGGGTATCTTTTATCTGTTGCCAGCTTCTCTTCAGACCAGTAGTTGGGTACGCCCTTTTGACGCCCGCGCATGCCGCCATGTTTGATGGTGACAGGACGCGTCTGAATTTGCTGTACAGGATATTTGTTCAATCGCCATGTGTTGCGCGATATCGTCGAACGTATGCGAATCATCAAGGCGGAGGATGGGGCAATTGATCCGTTCGATTTGATTTGATTTGATTTGGTTTGGTTTGGTTATCC
>LR132233.1:0-39057 GCA_900634815.1 Paradendryphiella salina | reverse complement strand
ACCCCACCCCCACCCCACAGCAACAAACAGCAGCCACCATATAGGCGTACCTGGTCCCTGTACACTCCTACCCTTCATCATACCCTCCCGCATGCCCCTTTTGCAACTCGCGCGTGCGCGCGCGCCCTACCCGCACATGCCGCACATGCGAGCCGCTTCTGGTACGCATGATTTGAGTTTGCATATGCAAGAGGAGCGCGAGGAGCGCGAGGAGCACCAAGACGCGGGTGAAACAACATGAGAGGGTCTAGACACGCGAAACTGAGTGATGTGCACCGAGAGACGCGGGGGGAGAAGGAGGAGGGCAAGAAGAATATCCGCGTGCGCGTATGTCGCCTGTGTCTAAAGTATGTGTATGTATGTGTTGTAAATGTGTGTGTGTGTGTGTGTGTGTGTGTGTGTGTTTCAGAATGTAGTGGGGGTCTTTTCACTCCAATCGTTTTGTTGGCACGAAACCAAAAACGGAAGAATTCCAACATCGATAGGATAGCTAAACTGGTAGCGGCCCGCAATTGGTCCATCGTTTTGATTTTGTTGTTGTTATCATTGTTGTTGTCTTGTCTTGCCTTGCTTGCGTCGTCACCGCTCCTCTGGATTGTGATCGGTGTTTGAAGCCTTGTTTACCGCTACTTGGATCGTTTGCTCTTGTGTGGCTTTGATCAACAAACTTGTTGATGCGGACTCCACTTAGTTGCGCATACTACGCACACACACACACACGCACAACCGCGGACTTGCAAATTCACGAGTCTAGGGGCTTGCTGGAACTGCCGCTACTTACTGGTCTTTGGGAAAAGGGCAACAGAGAGAGCCAGAGTGGAATCTTGGTTTGTAGGGGAGAAAGTAACGTTGGGTGGTCAGACTCCCACTTCGCACGTATCCCGTCAGAGGAGGATAACGGTGGGTATCTTGATAGGCCTTCTCTGGCTGCACCTTTTCGTGGGTTGCCGCAGTAATAGGCGCTCTGCTTCTACTCGCTCGGAAGAACATTGACTCGATTGCGATTGCGAACCGGTATCTATGTCAGCTTTCGGGTAGGATCGGCGGCGAGATCTGCCGTAGAAGCGTGTCTAGATTTGCGGAGAATTAACTCGGGCCAGAGGCGTTGGGGGCTGAGGGTGTGGTGGTGAGGGGCAAGTTCTTGAGGGGGGGCCTCAACCGCCAACATCCCTCGGTAGATATGCGAGCACAGCTTGTTCATTCCTCACTTTAATGGCAGAAATTCCGGCATGAAAGCCTCAAACGGGTGGGCGCTGATCATACCGGCCCAAGGCAGTTTCTATGGGATTTACATCGTTGATGAGGATGCGGAAATGGGTAAAGTTGGTAGAAACGGCCGCGGGTATGACGGCGTGGAGGGGTACCCGCTTCTCGGGACTGATGCATGTCGGTATGGCTAACCTCGTATAGGTCGAACGGACTGGGCAGCACGACATGATGCTATAGTAGACGCACTGGCGAGTTCGCATCTAAGCGGAATCTAGTTGGAGCCTTGATGTGCGGGAAAAAACATCTTCGGAAGCAGACTCTATCCAACCTTGGTTCACAGGCGAAAATAAAGTATGCGTGACGCAGTTCCTGACGAGTGTCCTTGAGGAGTTCGCTTCGGAAGGTTTTCTGTTGAATTGTATATGTTAGGCGCTCAGCTGAGATTTGCAGCGATTGGTTTGTAATCTGGCAAATCGGAGCTTTGCCCGCTCTGTAATAAACATGGCAACAGGTGAGAACAGCTGACGTGGAGGTGGAGACGAAACGAGGTTGCAATGGTTCCAGAACTTGAAGCACTGTCGACCAGAGAGATAGGTTTCGTAGTACTCGCCCGGTTGAGGCCATGGCAAAAGCGACACTATGGAGGGCAGGTAGCTCGAGGGCGAATGGTAAGCGATACAAGGCCCGGTACGTGCCTTGCCCTCAATCGCCGTGCCGCAGCAAGCAAACTACCGGTGTCAGATGTCCAGACGTGGGACTAGGGATATGTCATTGTTCATGCGAGCTGCTCTCGGAATCGAAGGATGGGAAGGGGTCGCAGCATCCGGTGTACCAAGTGTTGGTGTCTTCGCGTATCCGTATGCTCCAACCGGATTGCACGCGTGGAGGGGCAGGATGCCCTTGCAACTCGACGTTCTCGACTTTCCACGACAGGGAATGTCACAGCAATGCATGACACGGCAGGAATAGAAACGCTCAGCTGAGGCGATGTCGTCACCAGCAAGAAGTAGCCAAGATGATGAATGATGCTGGTGCAGTCGCTATACCTGTCCGGATGTCGCACAAACCGTAGAGTGGTCTGAAAAAAGAAACACTTGGACTCGCGATAACGACTAGGCGGTGGATAAGGGGTGTGTATGCCCCTCGATCGTTCCTGATCCATGGCAGGGAAGGCTCGCCCAGTTTCCATGGTTCGGAACTGGGCAGAGCCAGTCTTGTCATCACCGCGCAGCCATTATGACGGACATAGCTCGTCGGTATTCGTCGCGGCCTGCATCCGCCGATGCGATATGGTTTGAGGATGCGACGGCGCCGCTATGGCAGTGCACCCGCTCTTCCGAGGGCCTTGGATTGAACAATGGCAATGGCCATGCCAATCAGGCACAGGCGACGCTCACGGCATGCTACGGGAGCCATAGTAAGCCGTCCTGGCTAAAGAGGTAGCAGTAGAGGGTCTGTGGCAATCACCCGCCTTGTCTGCGCTGTGGCCAACTCACACCTGCAGCAGCAAGTGGCAGCGGTCTAGAGGAAGGGAGGTGAGACGGTCCTGTGTGCGCTCAGGGCAAGTTAGGGCGAGTGAAAGGCTGACAGCACACCTCCCCTTGCAAACAGACTAATTCCAACTGTCCACGTTTTCTGGCGGTGCCCACTTCGGCATGCATGCGCTAGCTCCAAAACGCCAGCGACGTCGAGTGGGGAGCTCCAGGCTGCTGATGCACCTGGCGTCGACCAGGGTGCCTGGACCGCACAGAGGCGTCACTTTACATTCGGTAGGGTAGTATGGGGTGAATAGCGGCTAGGCGAATTCGACACCGTTATTATACTACCCGGCTTCTCGCACACCTCCGTCATTCTTCAGTTTCCGTTGCACATATTCAATTCTCCGACTTGGACTCCATTCGCTTGTTGATAGACGCACATGTTCGCCATGTCTAGCAATCCACGATACTACTACTCGCTACCCACTGAGGCTCCTCAGCGATCCCGATCAGGCAGTCGGCGACCTCCTCTGACACCGTCAACTGTCTCTTCGCCATGCCTGACTACCCTCATTCCCACAACATCTCGCCGGGACTCTGGTACTTCGGGAAGCCCTATCAAGGCCTCAATGCTCCTCGCAAAGGTTGCCTCCTCGCCTACTACCCCACGAGGAGAGACACCGCCTGGAAGCCCAATGCTTTCGCCACGAAACAGGCTGAACTCGGAACCATGCTACTCTTCCGAGAAGCCCTCCATGTCGAGGACCGAGAGTGAGCGTTACGTCCGACAGTACAGCAAGCAGGGTAAGCACATGCTATGAACTTGATGTGCAGAAGCATCAAACTGACATAGTTCTAGATGGCTACATCAGCTTCCCCGACTTTGAGAAGTTTTGCCAAGATGAAAACCCCTACGACCAGCACTCTGACGTCAAGTCTTGAATGGACGCACAGAGTTGTGTCAAGCTACGAAAAGTACCCTGACATGAACCGAGACTCGCGAAATCTATTACCATCAAACCTACCAAGGCCATTCCTTACCCTTATCCCAAGGACCAGCACACCCTATCTGTATCCAAGAGTTCCAAAAGTCAGCAATGCCCAGCCTACCGAGCGATCAGACCTAGCCCAACGCTAAGCCTCGCGGAACGCATTATGCCATCTTCACTATGTTTTGGGATCAAATTGAGAAGAATCAGGCGGTCTGTTTTGTGTCATGGCGATGACACGTCAAAGCACGGGAGAGAAGAAGGAAGTTGTGTAGGGGTTGGGAGGAGGGGAGACGACCCGCGAAGGTGCCTTGTGACTAGATGCGCAGGTACTTGGCTGTCACTGTGATGTTGTCAGCACAGTACGTGCGCTCCGGTTAGCAAGAGCCCGAGGAAGATGTAGAGGACGCAGCTGCGCGATGAAGCGATGCGCGTTCTGGTGGACGGGTCGGTCGCGCGCGAGGAAGGTCATCCCCAGCCTGTGACAAGGCCAGGCACCTGCTTGTAGGATGTTAGCTATAATAACATAATGCCGATATATTCCCCCATATACAAACCAGATATGTGTTATGCTTTTCCTTGGTTGCAGTGATTTTGACTGCAGTGATGTTGGCGACTCTGTCTCCGGTTGCACGGTCATCGCAGCTGCACGCAATCGTCGCATCACCCCACCGGAGCATACTCAGATGCTGGCTCTAGACTGATGGAATGAAGCAGTCTATACCGGGTGCAGATGTGAGGTCGGGCATGTCGAACATTGTAGATGCAAAGGCGTCTCGCAGCGCTCAAGCGTCCAGCATCAGACCGCGCCTCGTAAACATGATCTTATCCTGGAGCGATAGTTTCACTGAGACGCAGTAAAATGAATCTACCCTCTCTCCGCCCTTCCAAATGCTTTGCATCGCAATGCGCACCCGTCGACGGTGATAGCTAGGCCTCGGTGGGGTCTTGGCACACGTGATGCGCTACTGGGCTCGCTTAGATTTTCGAACACCACATTGGCGTTGGATTCTCGCTCTTCGACATCGACGACGACAATCCACCACACCTCGACGCCCGACAACAAGACTCGTAATCATGGCTGTCGGCAAGAACAAGCGTCTTTCAAAGGGAAAGAAGGGTCTCAAGAAGAAGACCGACACCTTCGCTAAGAAGGACTGGTACAACATCAAGGCCCCAGGAACTTTCGCGGTCCGAGAGTAAGACTTCCCGCTGCCACACACGGGGACTCAATGCTTACTCTACGTTCTTCGCAGTGTTGGAAAGACCCTCGTCAACCGTACCACCGGTCTCAAGAACGCAAACGACGCTCTGAAGGGCCGGATATTCGAGGTCTCACTCGCCGATCTCCAGAAGGATGAGGACCACGCTTTCCGCAAGGTCAAGCTCCGCGTCGATGAGGTCCAGGGCAAGAACTGCCTGACCAACTTCCACGGTCTCGACTTCACCTCCGACAAGCTCCGCTCCCTCGTCCGCAAGTGGCAATCCCTGATCGAGGCCAACGTCGTCGTCAAGACCACCGATGACTACCTCATCCGCCTCTTCTGCATTGCCTTCACCAAGCGACGACCGAACCAGGTCAAGAAGACCACATACGCCCAATCCTCGCAGATCAGGGCTATCCGCAAGAAGATGATCGAGATCATGGCCCGCGACGCCAGCGCGTGCACCCTCGCCCAGCTCACCCAGAAGCTCATCCCCGAGGTCATTGGCCGTGAGATCGAGAAGGCCACCCAGGGCATCTACCCTCTCCAGAACGTACGTCATCCTTTCGTTTCTGTGCAAATACAAATTCCATCTAACCCCTGCTAGGTCCACGTCCGAAAGGTCAAGCTCCTCAAGGCACCCAAGTTCGACCTTGGTGCTCTCCTTGGTCTCCATGGCGAGTCAAGCCAGGACGACTCTGGCCAGAAGGTTGAGCGTGAGTTCAAGGAGACTGTCCTTGAGCAGGTATAAGGGTATCATTGGATAGCCAAGGGGTTCTGGGTCTTTTCAACTTTCCGCGGCATGATATCGGCATTCCAAAGGTGTTTGTGTTTACAAATGAAAGATAAACATGACCCTCGATGCGATTCCGCGGCAGTGATGGCGTGCATGGGGTACGATCCGCATCTGGTGTTATCAGGTCGTGCGGAAAAAGTATCATGGAAATGACATTGACGAGTTCCAATTTCATGCACCTTTTTGCCGTGCAACAATCATCTCGTCATCATGGCGTTCTGTGATCTGTAGTGTATTGCCAGCTGGCTCAGTGTTTGTCTATGTGTCGGCTTCAACCGCCCATACCTTCTCGACATGAGTCGTGCAATGAACGAAGCCGTGTCCAAAAATCCAAACATGTGTTCCCGGCATTACCAACGAAGAAACGTAACATTGTTAAAAAGCAAAGGTGACGGCCTGTCTGATCCTAATATGTGCACCGCACATTGCAGCTCAAAATCAGGCCCTACCATCTAATCCTCGGTAGTCCTCGGAGAACTACGACTCCGACAAAAAAATTGCCTTCCGCCAGAATTGAACTGACGACCTCGTCATTACTAGTGACGCGCTCTACCACTGAGCTAGGAAGGCTGGTGAAGAGGACTGAGTTCCTTTGTGGATACAATGGGAATTCAATACATTACAATATTCATGTTAAAAAAAAACTCGGCACAAGCTCGCAGTTCCCACCGGTGTAGTGATGAGGATCTGCGGTGACGCCATCTTCAAGGGAAAAGAACTAGGAGTAGCATCCGGCCGAACTACGCTTCAATACGCAGCAGCACATCCAACGTCACACTATGCATATTCACATTGGACATTCAATCCGCCTATGCACAACCCTCCCATCCATGGCCTCCTCCCTCCTAGACCGATCAGCAACCGCTCGGCGCGGCCTTTTTCCCATCCTTCTCTCACCACCGTCAAAACTAGACAAAAATTGCGCTAATTACTGCTCATCCCTACCCCTGCCACCACCATGACCACTGCGCCCCCCTTCTAGACCACCGACGATCAATACACCAGATGTCTTGACCGACGCGTCCATGCGCTGGACTGTTGCCCAATTCGCGGGGAAGCGGTAACCATGGACGTTTGCGGAAGAAGTGTGGGGGGAGGGCCACTTGCATTGAATTGAGCCAAGGTTTAAAGGTGTCCGGTGTGGTTGTTAATAGCGTGAGCGATTTAGTTTTAGTGGTGGTGGTTTACTTTTGTACTAGTTCACCGCTACTTTGACGACGCGGCAACGTCGGCGTACAAGTACAGTATAGTACAGTACGGCACGCGTATATGCAGTGTATCTTCGATTGTCGACAACGAGCATCGTAATGTAGCGGCGATTGGGATCAGAGAGACAAGCTACGGGGAGAAAGGGGAAGGACATTGCAAACATCGAGATCGATGGTGGTGATCGTGCGCGTGGACCGAGTTTGGCGTAATGGGGAAACGGTTTGGGACGCGTTCTGCACCTTTCTTTTCTGTCTCCATCTCTCTCTCGTGTATGATGGTTGGGAAGACATGGACAGGCAGGCATGACGATGCAAAATATACTTTATTGGAAATATGATTCATGGTATGTAGCTTTCGGGTATTTGCTGAGCATTCGCATCGCCATTGAACCGTGGGAAAAGACTAAGAACGATAAAAAAGCAAAAAAAAAACAGTCCGAAGTCAGGTACGTATGTCATGTGATTTTACTGTATGCGTGTCGTTGGTTCGTCAATGGTCCGAGCCTGAGCGTTCATGCGGCTCCGCAAACACACCAGTAAGACCTTCCACTACAGGAAATGCAAAACTCTATACAAGGTCTCCCCCAATTCGGAGAAATGATACGCAGCCAGCTTCACGAAGATTCCTAGATCAAGTCCGCTACCCAATACGCCGAACAAGCTTGCTTGTGGGTAAGCCTTCCCGTCTCCGAACCCTTACCCTGATATCGCCTTTAGGAACCTTGATGCTTGCTCCATCGATGGCTTTCGGAAGGACCCATTTCGCTTCCTTTCGCTTTGCATTCTCCTTTGCTCTGTTCGCTTCTTCTCTGGCGGTCTTTTGCTCGTTGGTAAGCGCGGCTGCACCGATGGACGCTTCATTGCCGGCTTCCTGCAAATGATCGAAGAAGCTCTTCTTTGGTGCAGGAGCGATCTCCCACAGCTGAATCATACCTGCAATAAATGGTATGAGGAGTGCGGTCTTGAACGATCCTGAAGTATCGTTTGGAGAGGACGGGATCGAAGCCTCGAGGAAGCGGTCGGCTTTATAGGTATGGGGAGCGGGATGCGATGTGGGTGATGAATGTATTATAGATTGAGAAAGACCAATGTCGATGTATGATCCTGCCTCTAGCTCCAATTGCTCTTGTTCGCCTGGCCGAGCAATGTCTTCCTCTTTCAGGTAAATCGGCTGTGTTATTTTATACGTGCTTGTGGAGCAGTCATATAGACGTTTTGCCTCGTTAATACAGGAGCGGAGGTAAGGTGCGAATGTTGAGGTAAGAGCTTCAGTAGCTGATCCGAATCGTATCTCTGGTGGCGCGGGGAAGGATGGATGTATTGATGGAGGCTGACCAGCCTGAGCCCAGTTCTTAGTTTCTTTCTTTATCTTCTCGAATGGAGAATCCTCCGAGGCCTGCGCGTCGTCGGTTCTTGAAGATGAGTAGATGTGCAACAGAGTCCAAAACACGAGCGGTACGACCTCCGAAACTACATCATGTACAAGATGAAGAGCGATTGAAGCCCTCAGTTCCATTGGCAGATCGTGCTTTGTAAATAATTCGTTGAGCTTCATGAGAGGCGTGACTGTTTCAGCATCTGTATCTTCATCGCCGCTAACACTCTCATCATCAGCCGGTGCTTTCTTCACTGGTGGATTTGTCAAGTCTGCAAAGTGGTTTGCAAAATTGCGTATCAGCCTCTTCTGCGCCAAAGCTGCCCCTGGTAAGCCCTGAATAGGTGACAGCCGCGGCAATCCAAGAGCGAGTGCCCAAAAGCGTTCATTGAGGGAAGCCAGATCCGTGGGAAGTAATTGATAGGATTCAGTAAATTGAAGCCCGACGATTGGTGGTAGAATTGCGTTGCAACAAAACTCATTGATGAGCGTAAAAAAGTCGCACTCAGCTTCTGACGTACCGTCTGTAAGCACCACATTCGATACACGTTCCCATTGCATCTGATCGACGATGGAGGAGTTGAACGTGGTGACATCCGGAAGCGAGTCGGTCAAGAGGCTCAGCGAGGCTTTGATCAGATTTTCCTTTGTTGAACTCCCGTATATTTCCGTTTCAACGACCTGAGCGATCTCTGGTACGAGCTCAAGATAATGACTTTCCATTTCCGACGGCAGCCGAAATACGTTCCGAAGGACAGTGGGTTTGTTGTTGTCTGGCTCTTCAAGGCTGTGCCAGTTCTTATACAGTTGCTCAAGTAAAGCTTCTGATAGTAGAACGTGATGTTTAGTACCAGCTGCTTTGTATGCGATCACATTTGTTGTGGACGAGTCTCTGTAAACCGTCAGATGGATACTCGCATATGAAACTTCCAGACTGACCGGACGCCGCTTAACCACTCCTCACCCCCAAACGCAATACTCCCAAGGTGCCTGAGACTCGGGATCCAGTATGGCAATGATTGTACCCGTCTCTTCCCATCTTTACTCTTGGATTCCTTTGCCGAGGCTGATAAGAATCTCGTGGGTAGTAGTACGAGAACGGCAGAAAGCGCGAATTGAGGTAGAAGATCGAACCACGAAAAGTCTTGCGGTATGAGATTTTCGATCGTTTGTAAGAAACCAAAGTACCATGCGATAACAAGTGCGAAAGGACTGAACAGCGTGAGATAGCATGCTGGCAGGAACAGTGCCCTTATCAGGCCGTTGGAGGCATGCACAGCCAGAAACAAAGTCCTCAGGGAACCCATACTGGCGGTGACAAAGCGTCAGTGCCCTGCGTCGCCGTCGGCGATGAGAGAAGGAAAGAGGTAAATGCTAAGCCTTCTGCTGAGATCCCGAGGAACAGCTGCAGACTGTTTGCCGACCTTGTGGGTGTTTCTGGAGGATCGAATGATGGTAAAAGCTCAGCCTCAAGCCCTGAGGCTCTGTGCTTCGGCGATTATACAAGCCGCGAAGCTGTGAGTAGGTAGTTTGAACAGCGACAACCGTTTATGCAGGTACCTGGCAGGGTGTGATTGATGCGGCTGAGAGTAATGTTTCCTAGGCCACGGTAACATTTGAGGCACGCTAAGGAGCCGGATCCCTGTCCGGCTCGCTTACAGTAAGAAGCTGAATATAGAACCCCCTCAGCCCTATCACCATACTTGCAGCATTGACGTTCCAGTCCATACGACGTGTGAAAAGCCAAGCGCTTAGTTAGCAACCTTGAACAGTATGTATCTCCGTTATGTGGAGGGGTGGGTGACTTTGGGTCTCGCGCCCTTTGCCCAGGCCAGGCTACTGCTGCCGCTTTTTAACCTCAATACCAGCTACGCCCTTTACAAATGAAAGTGAGCTAATTCCGCTTTCAGTCCTTTACCGCTTAATAAGAGTTTGCAAGAAGTCCGAGCAGAAAGAATTTGAGTAGGTATACCGACGGAGCTTTTTTTCTTCGAGCAATTACTCACTAACACCCAGCACAGCAACAAACCCTTGCGGCCTATCAACCCGCAACCGCTACATTTTCCAAAAAGAGAGATACCTCCAAAATGACATCTTCATCCGTACCCGCACATCTCAACTTCATAACCGGCAACAAAAACAAGCTCGCCGAAGTCCAAGCCATCCTCTCCGGCGTCATCGAGCTCCGAAACCAAAACGTCGACCTAGTCGAGATCCAAGGCACAGTTGAAGAGGTAACCAAAGACAAGGCGCGAAGAGCTGCCGAAGCCGTAAGTTACCTGATTCATCTTCCTAGCTTGTAGTAGTGTGTGGAATTGGTTTCTGCTTCGACACCAAAGCGATGTGACCGTGGTGAAGAAAGAACAGTTGTAGTAAACATTGCAGAAGAAGTGAACCGACGTCGATGGCCAGTATACAGATAATGAGGAGATAGCTTTCTTCGGTTAACACAATACTAACTCTCCACTAGGTCCAAGGCCCAGTCTTGGTAGAAGACACATGTCTCTGCTTCAAAGCCATGAACGACCTTCCAGGACCATACATGTACGTTTTCTGCCTCTCTATCCCTGATCCCACCCCCACACACATCCCGCAACACGTCTAATCCAATTCCCCTTCTTTTAGTAAATGGTTCATGCTCTCCCTCGGCGCCGAGAACCTGCACAAGATGCTCTCCGGCTTCGACGACAAATCAGCACAAGCAGTCTGCACATTTGGATACTGCGAGGGCCCCGGTCAGGAAGCTATTATGTTCCAAGGCCGCACAGATGGCAAATTGGTTGAGAGTCGGGGATCTACAGTTTTCGGCAAGTTCATTCCTCACTTCTTCATCCCCTGCCACGTCGGCGTACTGTAGTTGCTGTTGCGCGATGTGGTACTTTTCTCTTGAAGAAAGAGAGAGAGAGAGAGAGAGATCCGTGCATATGTATGCGGGAGAGTAGGAGAGTAAGTGCGCTAACGTGTCAAATGTATATAGGCTGGGACTCGTGCTTTGAGTACGAGGGCCAGACGTATGCGGAGATGGATAAGAGCGAGAAGAACAAGATCAGCCATCGTGCCAAGGCGTTGGAGAAGTTGAAGGTGTGGTTGGCGAGTAAGGTGGAAACGTCTTGAAGAGGTACTGAGAAAGGAAAAAAAAGACAAATGAAGCAGAGTCGTGATGTCGCTCTTTCACTAAGATGATATACGCACGATACAATGTGCCTTTTGTCCCCCCCCCCCTCTTTTAGCACAAAGCGAAAGCCCATATGTGATAATATAAGCGAAGAACCACAAAAGTAATCTTACACCATGAACAAGAAACCTCATAACTTCATTACATTAGATATCATATGCTACGCCCCCTACTCTTCCTCCCCACCACCCTCCACCCTATCCTTCCTCCACTGCTCCACCCACTTCTCCGCCCTCTCCAAGTTCCCCTCAACATCCTCCGTCGTCTCGCTTCTTAATTCAATCACAATCTCCTCCTTGTACGCCTCGCGCGCCTCACCCAGTAACACCTGCATAATCTCCGAATCCATGTTCTCCTCGAGTTTCTTGTCTTTGTAGCCGCGCGCAGTAAGGCGGTCGTACAGCACAGCCGAGTCGCAGCGCAGCACGATGACGAGGTCGATCCAGCGCTCGGGGAAGAGGTCGCACGCATGCCAGTCGAGGATGTAGCCACCAGTGCTGTGAAGGGGGAGGGATTCGAGGTGGTCTAGGAGCTGCGAGGAATGTTAGTGACCTTGTTCTTTCGTTTCTTTTTTTCCCTTCTCTTCTATTGTCGGGGGTGTTGCCGAGTCACGTGTAGATTTTTTACCTTGTCTTCATCTACAATCCAACTCCCTGTCTCGTCATCCTTGCCCTCGTGGAACCCCTCATCTTTCACTATCGTATTGACGGAAAGATGCTTCAGCCCCGTCGCTTGCGCTAATTGCTCTGCATGTGTCGTCTTGCCCACACCTGGCGTGCCTGTAATGACGATATTCGGGTTCTGCCGCGCCATGATTTCCCTTTTCCTGTCCTGTCACTTTCTCGTCGATTCGTCCGCAGAATGCGCGCGCAGCGGTGGTTCGAATTCGCGTGGTGATTATGTAGATGAAATATTCGCAAGGTTTTTCTTTCCAGACAGAAAATGGCTCTGGAGGTGTGATCTGAAATTGAGCGCGTCGGGTGTATAACAGTAGCAATTGTTGTGCGTCGTGTCGCGTTGTAAAGATTGTCGCATTCCAGAATTATTTTTTGAGGCCCGAACTTCACCCGGCTTGCAGAGCAGCCTCCCCCCACTACCCCGCGCTACCTACTCACCTTGACATAGTTTCCAAGCTGTACAGACCTGGGCTATCTTACGGGTGTCTGCAGATATGGACTCAACAACAGCATGTATGATTCTCGTCGGTTCATTTTCAAGCCATTCGGAGGACACATTCGCCCTAGCTTTCTCAACGTAATCGAATGTACATGACAAGTGTCACAATCAGTTACACACGTCATCCGAATATGAGACTTCAAACTTTTCTTTCATTTACCCATGACACGCACTCAGGAATAAATACGCCATTCTACTACCGTCATATGAAATATGGAAACACCTTCCAACCCAAGGAAAAAACATGCAGCAAGCCCCCACCATAACAACGCCTTTCATGCTAAGCGATCGTTGACTGTGGGCCATGAACCGGTTAGAGGGGATATGTAGAAGGTTGGGAGGTCTGAAGTAGTTCGTGAGATAGCTAGTTCATGGCATTCCCCAATCAACCATTGCCCCTGCGCTCTTTTGATGCAGTATTACGCCAAGTAAGAAATCATGGAGTGAGGTTTCGGATATAGAGATTCGTCGAAAGGTCGTCGCAAGCTGAGGTCGGTATGAGCCCACGCTGTAGCAGCCCAGTATGAATATTCCACTCAAAACGACCCAGGGAATTATGATCTTGGTGATGTGAGATTTGACTCGGACTAAGAGCATTTAGCTCTGCTTGCACTCAGCAGCCTCCTGCTTGGGTTTTGTGCCGTCGTTCTGCGGAAATGTCAGTAACCTGTAGTGGGTGAAGTGACTGTATCTTGTTACCTCATCATCTGACTCTTCCTCCTCGTCGCGGTCATCGCTGAGCTCGTCTTCATCCTCATCATCCTCATCCTCAAACTCGCCCTCGTCAAAGTCCTCAATGTTCTCGTACTGAAGAGCCTCGCCGGTGAACCAGTCAATGGCGCGGGGAATGAGCTTCTCCTTGATGTCCTCACCGAGCTGGTAGTCGAGTTCGAGACGCTCCTCGATGTCGGAGGTGGCGTCATCGTCGTCTTGTGGAGGCTTGGGTGGGTCGAAGAAGTTGAAGAACGACTCTGTAGGCACCGTCTTCTTAACAACGCGCGTCTGCTTGGTGTCTGGGGAGAAAGGTTAGTATTTTCGCTATGCGACGGCGAAGCTTGGCAACTCACTCTTGTTCCTCTGCTTCTTGCTCTCGACGCGGACGGTCAGGTCCTTGCCAGCCTTCCAGTCGACCTTGTCACCCTCGGCATGGTCGTAGATGAAGTCGCCACCGTAGCCATTCTCTTCTTGGTAGAAGTAGGTCTTGGTGATAGTCTTGTTGGTGAAGAATTCGTTGTCCTCGAATTCGAAGATGAGACGGAAACCGGGGCGGTCGAGGTACTCCATGCGGATATCAATCAGGTGCTTGAGCGCAGCCTCGTCGCGGTCTGTGATCATCTCGGCAAGCGAGATCTGGTTCTTCATGGCGCTGAGCCAGAACTCGGGGATACCCTTGACATCCTTGCCCTCGTCCTTGTTGAGCTCAGCCTCGGGTTGATCCTCGTCCTCATCGTCCTCTTGCTGCTGCTCGCCAACCTTAACGTGGTCTTCTGAAGGCTCCTCGGCGCCGTTGACGATCTTGGAGCGCGTCTGGTACAGCGGCGTGAACTTGGCAAAGTACTTCTTCTCCAGCTGCAGCACCTCCTCTTGGAACTCGGCCTCGAGCTTGGAGTGCTCCTTCTGCACGCCCTTCAGGCCAGCAACGCGACGGCGGACCGAGGCAGGCAGCGACTCAATGTAGCCGCTGGAGCGGCCGACGAGCGAGCCCAGCTTGTTCTGCATCATGGCAACGAGGGCGGGGTTGGCTGCGAACAGGCCGGCGGCGGTGCGCTCCATGTCCTCTGTGCAAAAAAAAGTCGGATTAGCGGTCAAGGCCTTTCACGACACGACAAGGCGGGGTTGGAGGGGCAGCAGCAGCGACGTTTTCTCGACTCACCTTCCTTGATGGTGCCTACGCCCGGCTGCTGAGCGCGCGACGATATCGGGGCGGCATTTGCAGGTGTGTTTTGGGGAGTGCTGGTAGGGCGGACGTTAGAGTGCGGTACATCCATGTTGAAGTGTGGTGGTGGTGGTGGTGATGTTTTTCGGGGCCAAAATTGTGTGGCGGAGGAGTGGAAGCGACTTACGGGGCGGATATAGAATCCATCTTCTTATTGCGGATCGGCTCAGACATCTTGGCGAATGAGTGATGTCGATATGCAGGTGGCGAGTTGTTGGGAAGAGTTGTGGATGTCGTTGGTGAGCCGCAGGAATTGTTCGGGGGGTTGAGCGAGAACAGGCGCTACGCAAGGTTGTTCGCCCCTCTATGACCCTAGTTGCGCCTAGTGTGAAAATGCAACCTTGGAGTCGTGATGGGTGAGCCGGGGAGGCGTATACAATCAACCGACGGGGCCTTGACGGCGGATTCACACGAGAGGGAGAGAGGGAGAGAAGTACAGAGAAAGCGGTTGCGCGCGTCCCAACGTCGGGCGCCGTTGCTATTTGTACCCTGACCGTCTTTTGCTACAGGCGTGGCACGTGTGCCAGCCCATCCAGACGCACCTCCCCGACAAGCAGCACGCAGTAGTAGTTGAGCGATTCCAGGTTATCTGGCGGCGATGCCTCACTTGCGTATGCGCGCAGTAGCCTACCGCCCCTCCATTGCACTGCGACCCCCATGGATGGCCGACCTTGGCCGCCGGTACTTGGAGCAGGTACCCAAAAGATTGCGAGTGGCCGTCTATCTGCATCCATGGGCTGTTGGGCCGTTCCCCGAGCACGTCGTTGCGACATGGCTCCTCGCCTCTCGAGCAAGCAGCTCGCAAAACACGCCGGCGTGCTTCAATCTGGCGGCAGGGCTGCTCACCACTGTCGACAATACGGTTCGATACCACCGCACCGCACCCGATCCCCGTCAGCGCACCAGGAGCCACACCTGCCTTCTAGAACAAAGCGGGTCACTAGAAAATCTCTAGCAAACCCTGAGCAAAATCTCTCAGCGCCGTGCCACCCGTCTAAGCCCAAACCCGCCAAGCGCACTAGCCACGGTAAGCATGTCGGAGACTGTCAGCAAGAGGTTTGCATTCACTGGCTAGTGGTAGGGCTCTCGCGTCGAGGCTACGTGGGTACACCATCGTTGACGCCTTTTGCGGCGTGGACTCCTTCAGCAGATAACGGAGCACCGAAACTGTCTAACGCCAGGCCCGCAGGCGAGAGCAGACAACACATCGTCTTCGCACTTGCTACCGCTGCTGCAGAGCCCTTGCTGATACCCGCTGTCTGTCAGGTCGTCATGGCCAAGCTGGACGTCGGAACTCGTCAAAATTCATCTTTTAGGTATCCCTTCCTAACCCACCACCACTCCCTCTACAGCCTTCCCTGTATTCTGCCCAATCTCCGCGTAGCCACCGCCGCAAAACACGCCGAACACGCCCCAATAAACAGGCAAACTGCAATCGCATTCGGCCCATCCGTGCCATGATGCTCCTCGGGCGGCCCTTCACTCAATTCAGGACTCTTTCCGGGCTCCAGAAGGGAGAAGACCACCCAAGAAATGCCTGTGCCCATGAACTGCGGTAGAGTAGTGTACAGGTTCATGATGCCGAGGTATTGGCCTGAGCTTGCGCCGCCACTGGATGCGCCGCCAGTGTTTGCCTTTTCGACGTTGTCCTGCGCCTCGGAGAAATCTATTGAGGCGCGCTTTGGATGCGTCGAGTGAGAAGTAGCCGTGTTCAGGCGGTTGATTTCTACGCCGAGGAAAGCGAACGGTGCCCAAGAGGCCACTGCCCATGATCTGTGCAGTGTCAGCTCATCGACATGGAACAGATGGAATAGTAATCGCTTACACGCCACAGCAAGCAATGATGATGGTACAAAACCTCAGACTCGTCACAAAGGGCGCCATGATCATGCTACCCGCGAAGATGCAGTGTGCAGTCGTCCACGCTGTTAGTAGGCTTGGTTTGTATTTCTCCCATCCACTCGAACCTGACGTGCGCTTCGATGAATGAGAGAAGCCAGGGCCCTTTTCATCATCTTCTGGACTTCGAACAAGGAAGGGTAGTATGACAGACATTACAAAGGTAATAACGGAGAAAGCGATGAGGGCCATGGAACCAACACGTCCGACCTTTCCGGTCAGGTCGCCAGCCGCTTTGACTTCTGGTGGCGCATCATACCGTAGGTAGACCTCACCGACCCAGGTAGTGCTATAGAAAAGAAAAGGAAACCAGCCTTGTCGTTTGTTAGCTTGCATCCAAGATGATCGCATCCACACAACGTACCAATCCAAGCCCAGAACTGCACTGTGCAAATTGCTTGTATGCTCCTGGGCAGATTGAGTGCAGTGTGCGCGATTGTACCAAGCACCTGCTTGAGATCCAAGCCTTCTCCATCTGCAGACCCATCGCTGACCAATACCCTCTCTGTGACCGCCCAGCTCGTCGTGCCAATCGCCAAGCACAAGGTCAGTGCCGCAACACCAGTGAGCTGCTTGAACTGCGTATCGCCCAGCATAGGCCCAAACACACTCTTTAAATCCACAGCACCAGCCCCGTACCCAATCAAACTGCCGACCGCAACCATGCGACTAGCCCAACTGCTCCCCATTTGTTGTTTAGAAATCGGCAGCGTATCGACCACCAAGCCTCTACAACTTCCCTGCACCGCATTGATAGCAAAGTCAATCCCATAAATACTAAACACGGCGACATATATCGTTGCACTCTTGGCCGCCGCCTCATCCTTGACAAAGTACCTGACTACCTCTTTTGTCCAGCCCAGCAACAGCAAGAACATGGCTACTAGTATCGTTCCGAAGAACATGAACGGTCTTCTGCGGCCCCAGCGCGAGGTAGATCGATCTGCAACGACGCCCACGATGGGCTGCATGATGAGGCCTGAGAGCGGGCCGGCGACCCATACGAGGGAGATTTTGGATTTTGTGAGGCCGAGTTCGAGGAGGTAAGGGGTACAGTAGGTCATTTCGACGTTCCATGTGAATCTGCACGAGTGGTTAGTCCCTGCAAGGTATTGGTATCTGGGGAAGGCGGGTTACGACGTACTGTAGACCGATGAGCGATGCGGTAAGCAGGGCCATGCGTATGCTCTCCGTCGAGCCCTTGACTGAAGGTGTACCTTGCCATTGCGCGACAGACGGCATCTCTCTTTCCCTGCTATAATCCTCCTTCCTGAATACCTATCGGGGTCGCTCAGAGCTTCCGTCGCGTGCGTGCGTGTGTGTATGTGTGTGTGTGTGTGTGTGTGTGTGTGTGTGTGTGTGCACTCTCAAGGTTTTTCTCTCAAAAAGCTTATGGAAACGTGGACCGCCGCATTGGGCTCCTGGCAATTGCGTCTGCGAATATCGTATAGAAAGGGTCCGGTTGGTTGTCTGTGAATATACAAGGACTCCTTCACCGAGGTCGAGAACTACAAGAGAAGTAGAAGAAGAGGAAGAAAAAGAGGAAGAAAAAGAACAAAGTAAAAAGGCAGACAACAAGCAAGCGACTCAAGAGAGTGAATAGAAGTTGGTATTTCTCGTCTTTGCGGCAGTTAGGTTCCTAGGTTCCAATCTATGTTTGTTTGTTTGTTTGTTTTTCGTAGCCAGAGGGAGATTTTGCAGACAAAAAGGGGAGAAAGGTCAGGGAGAAAATAGGGAACAACGTCAGCTCACACGCATACCCACGGCTTGGCCATGTGTTCGCTTGTCGAGATGGGATTACGGGTGAGGCGGGACCACCACGAACACCACCCACCGTTAGAGCGCGCCTTCCCCCACTCCCTAGGACGGGGGTTATGTGTGACGGAAATAGCGTAGCGCGCCTCTAGGCTGGGCGCGGGCCGAGGTCGCGCGCGCTCACCCCCGAGCGTTTGGTTCGGCGCGGTTTGGACCGACGTCTTTTTGCTCTGTGGGACCCTCCATCTTGACTTGTAGCCTTTCTTCCCTCTATCGCTGGAGTCGACTGCACTCTGGGGACATGGGTGGTCATGGGCTCAGGTTCGGCATGGCATAGTGGTACCAGTTTGTAGGCGGCACGCAGCAGGACATGTCTGTCCGCGTTGGTGTAGGATTACGTCTCCACATGTGCACCGGCCGTCTATCGTCCGGTCGTCATTCCATCTGTGGTAGTTATGCAAAGGGTTGTGTGCTGCCTCTGTTCTCTGTTGACGGATGACTATAGATGCAAACAAAGGGTGTAGTAGTTCGCCGAGAACGTAAACGACAAACATCGTATTGCTTTTCTAGGAAGGAATGACATAGGGCAGCAGAGAAGCAGTGCAAAACAGTGTCATACCTTGGCGGCTCTCCTCCTTGCGCTTGTCATGCAAAAGCTCGGGTAGGGGGGCAGGGGGGAGACTGCACGGGAGGCGGCATTGTGTAGTAATTCTCGCACTTGGTAATGGAAACCTTGAGCCTACTACTATCATTCCATAAGAAAACCGTCGTTCTATCTGTCCCCGATGTACCTTGGTTCTAGAAATGGAGCAGTGCATAATCACAAAAAGGGTTGCGAGTTAGCACTCGTGATAAGGGTAGATGTTACTGTATAACCTTTGGCAACCTAAGAAACATGTCCAATTCCGGTAACATTCTATACAAACAAGAGGCACAAATCACAACACATTAATCTGTAAAGCTTATAATAAGAATGGAAGAAGATTTCGCGTTTCCCAGCATTAAATACCCAATCAAAAAAATTTAAACTAATTTCATCATCATGATGCCGATATCCCCCCCAGCAATTGTCGCCCCCTGCCCCCCTTTTTAGAAGGCCCAGCCCAGCCTAGACAGACAGCTACAACTGCAAACATTGGGGTAAAAAGGTCGGACATCCTCTTTGACGCTTCGTCTCGGTCATGTCTAATGCCAAATTTCGCTCACAAAATATGCTTTCTCAACTTCATGCCTCAATACCTTCCTCGATCGTGCCGTGTCCGTTCATTCCGCCGTTCATGCCCATGCCGCCGGTAAGCGCGTTCATGGCGTCGCCGTTGGCCTGGCTAGCTGGTACATCGTCGTCGAACTCAAGCTTCTCTTGTTGTGCAATGGCTTGTTGAGAGACAATCTCTGCGAGGCGCTTGAGGCGCGGTGTTTGTAGCCCTATTGATCGTGTTAGATGTATTCCGTACCACCATGATTATAGCGAGGGCAGCAACTTACATGATGGCGTGTATGTCTCCAATGCTGTGATTACTCGTGGTTCCGCAATCTCGTACGGGCCACTGTCCTCCATGTCTACTGCTGTGAGCAACAAAACGTCGCTCTTCTCCGTCACTCGCGATGCGACAGCCTTCATGATCTCGCCGTTGATGGGCTGTTCGTAGTCGGCGACCAGGTATTGGTTCAACAGCTTCTGGATCTGGTTGGGACTCAGCATCCAGCAAATATCCTGGATGATCTCAATATCGTTGAGAGTAGCCTTCTTTAACTGGAGCAATTTTGTAGCTTGCATAAGATGCTCAAGCTGCAGGGTACCCTCGGGCATGTCGTGTGACTTGCACCACTCTTCAATGCGCGTGATGTTGTAGTTGATTTGAAGACCTCGCTTCCAGGAAAGGAAGTTGCGACGCATGAGTAGATCGTTGAAGGCAGTGACACCGACTAATCTCAGCAACTCGGTAACGCATTGTGTGATGATGGAGTCCTCAAGGTAATATGCCTTCATGGCCTTGTAGACGCTATTCAGCAGGGTAAGGAGGTTGTCCATGCTATAGGCGGGGGTGTTGCTACCCTGGAGCAATTTGCCAAGGAAGCGGTTACTCTCGTTGGTAACGAAGCCGGGAAGTGATTGCGACTCGATGATAGCAGGAATGATCATCTTGTGCAGTTTCTTCTTGAGCACCTTCATCCAGGTATGGTAAATGTTAAACTCAAGACTCTCCAGGTCGTGCTTGACAATCTCTAGCAAACGGTCGTACTCGTAGTTGTCAGTCTTCTGTTGCACGTACCAGTCCTCAGCGAGGAAGACAAACGACAACATCTCGTGAACATTGGATAGCCAGAAAGCGCCTGGGTTGATCGCATCCTCGGCATCGTGCTGCATGACCTCTTGCTGGATCGACTGCATGACATTGGCAAGGAAGCGCTCAGACTCCTTCACAAAGCCGTTGTTCCACATCTCAGATGTGACGAGGTTGATGAGATAGGCAGGGAAGAGGACTTCCTTGTCTGTGGGAGGAGGTGTGGTAGTAGGTGACGGGATCTTCAGGTTTTTGATGAGTCCAAGAGTGACCTCGTCATTGAGCATGTCCTCCTCAGCAAGAATGTTCTCAAGTTCAAGCTCGACGTTGTCAAGTTGAGCGAACGTCGAGCCGGAGAGGTTCTGCCTGTGAATTGTCGAGCCAGGGGCCATGGATACTGGCCGAGGGTTGTATTGTTCGCTAAAGCGGTTGAGATCGCGAGTATCGGGTCCGGCACTGCGCCTCTTGGGCTTCTTTGATGAGACGAGCTTGATCAAGCTGCTGGGCGCTATACTAGGAGCATGTCCATTGGAGATGTCGGTAGTGATTGGGCCAGATCGCTTCATCAACTCGACCTGCTCTTGTAGCTCAACAAGTTGTTGGCGGAGGGACATCTTTTCGGTTTCAGTAATGTTGCTCCTTCTCTTTGACTGCTCGAGATCATCTGTGGTCCTCTTAAGCGAAGCACGGAGCTCCTTCTCTTCCTCTTGCAAGTGTCGCATCTTGGCAGTGCTTTCTTCGTAGCTTGTTTGCAACTTCTTGTACTCGTCCTCCATCTGGCTCAGCTTGGCGGCGGTGATACCAGCCTGGTTGGCTTCGGCCTGCAGTTCCTTCTGGCGGTTTTCGAGAGTACGGCTGCGCTCCTTATACGACTTGATCTGACTCTCGTAGTTCTCCACCTGCGACTTGAGGGACTTATTGTGCTCCCTCATGGTACCCAGATTCTGGGTAAGCTCGACGACCTTGTTCTCCAGCTTGTAAGAAATGTTCTTGAGATCGCGAGACTCGGCACGGAGGACTTTGTACTCTCTACGGGCTTTCCTTCCGCGGAAGAGCTTCTGGACGGTGATGATCTGGTTGATCTTCTTCTTGTACGCGCGAATGTATCGTTGCTTGCGCCAGTTCCGTTGGATCATACGAGCAGCATCTCCGAGTCTCTTGTCCAGGATGTTCTTGCGAAGAAGGAAACCCTTGGCTGCGGCCTCGAACTTGATGAGCGAGTTGCGAACGGTGAGGAAGCGCTTGCGGTCCTTGCTGCCCCGCCAAACTCTCTGAATGGTGGTTGCAGCCTTGACCTGCCTAGCCTCTTCAGCTCGTTCCCTGGTCATGTAGCCCCTAGCCAACGACTGTACGAAAATCACCGCCTCCCGCATTTCGAGGTAGATGCGGCGGTAGTACTTGGCGCGGAGGTTCTTCTGGATCATGACGGCCGCATCGTTGAGTCTGGCAGTGCGCAAGTTCTCAAGGAACGCAAGCATACCGGCGCGGAAGAAGATCTTGGTGAGACCCATCTGGTATTTGTCGGTACCGTCGTTCTTGCCAGTGCCCAGGGCTTTTTTCAGGATTGCCGTGGCCATGTTGCGGATTTCCGGTGTCCATTCTTGGGATCTGACCAGCATGTAGTAACGTAGCGCGAATTCTTCGTAAGTCCATCGTGTGGGGTAACCAGCACAGCTGATCCTGACCGTTTCCAAGACACCGCAAGCGCGCAATTGACTGAGAACCATGGGTCCGTCGAATTGCCAGGCAGCCTTGGCCTCGTTTGGCTTGATACAACGGATGTAATGCACATCGGTCGAGTTGATGGTTTGCATGAGCTCGATGAGAGAAGACTTGAAGATACCACCAAGGGTTGGCTTTCTGTTAGTGGCCATCCTGCGTCCAGCTGTCATTGTGGTGCCTGGCTTGGTAGAGGCGTTGCTCGCGTTCTCTTTTTCACGGATCGATGCAGCAACATCCAAGACCTGGGTTAGGAACTTGTTGTTTGAGGCCTTGAGCACCTCCATGTGCTCGTCGGGCACGGTATCTCTGTTCTTCTCAATGAAGCCATCCGACTCGTACGTGACATCGACAGCGTAATGGCAGACGGTGAAGGCCGACTTTCCGAATCGGGGCTTCTTGTAAAACTTGTGCTTGTCTCCCGAATAGTTGTGGTGCAGCTTAGTGACAAATTGCTCATCCGAGCCCATGGGTAACCTAGACTCTTCATCCAGTAGTGACAGGATACCTAGCTTGCCTTCGATCAGGTCGATACACGGCTGGTTGTCAGCGAAATCGATAAAGGTCCAGTCGATCTTTTCGCGCATATACTCTTCCTGCTCGAGCTTGAAGACGTGTGCGTTGAATTCTTGTTGCAATTTCTCGTTGGCATAGTTGATACAGAACTGCTCGAAAGAGTTCTTTGCGAAATGCTCGAAACCGTAGATATCCAGAACACCGATAAAGGTATGGGCGTGGGAGAGGACCTCTTCAGTGGCAAGACTCTCGTTGGTCCGCTCGACTAGCCAGTCAAACAAACTCGAATAGATAAATTTGGCAACGGAATCCCGCACCACGATAGCTTGTTGCTGTGTTAGGTTCGAGACGATCTTCTCTCCCCTGGTAATGAGCTGCTTCTTCACGATCCATTTGGCGAAAGTGGTGGCGTCAATTCCAAGAAGTTGGCAAGCCTTGACGAGAGAAGGCTCGTCTGGGGCAAGGTTGGAGTCTGTCCGTGTAGCAGTGATCTTGACATCACCCATGTGCAGGAGTGCTGCAAGCAGGCGCCAGATGCCGGCCTGGGTTTCGGCTGGAACACCAATCTTGGTCAAAGACTGCTTTGTCGCCTTGAATTCGGCCACGTCATCCATGCCGTCAATGACAGGCGCGCTTCCCTGGTTGAGGTAGCTGAACTCCTCGACCGACTTCAGGGAGAGCTCTTCGCGCTCCTCATCCGTGGCACCCGCAACCAGCTGGTAGAAGACGTGGTAGTTACGCTCCTTAAGCGGCTGAAAAACCAGTCTTGACCGTTCCAACAGATATGTCCTAATCTTGGCTCCAATAATGTCCGTCTGCTTATTGAACATGATCTCTATGTATTTTCCGAAGCGCGAGGAGTTGTCATTCCGGGTGGTTTTGGCGTTACCAAAGGCTTCCATGATGGGGTTGGTAGCCAGAATCTGCTCTTCAGTCTCGCTCATCGAGTCGGACTTGCCTCTCCGCCTGCCCGGGTTGTCGGGGGATTCTCGTGTCGCGAAGTATCGCATGATGTATTTGGCGCTCACAGTCTTTCCGGCGCCAGACTCTCCAGAAACGACAATGGTCTGGTTCTTCTGGTCTCGCAACATGTCGCTGCAGGGTGTTTAGTCACTGCCATGGGAATATCATGCTGGGGGGAAGGGGCTCTTACGCGAAGGCTTCTTCAGCGATGGCGAACAGATGCGGAGCACCATAGGATCGCTGCTTGCCGGCGTAGACCTGTACCATGCCAGGCACGTATAAGGAATCGACTCGCGCAAAGGGATTTGTCGCGATCAGGACAATACCCGAGTATGTGTAGATCTCCTTTTGTAGGTAACGTAGCTTGATGGCCTGGAGCACTGCATCGTTGGTCAGTATGCCTCGCATGCTTGGGGATTGTGGTTATCTATCCGTACCAGCCGGCTCGTTCAAATGTGACAGATTGGTAAGGTCATCGCTGGCCTCGAGCATAGCCGGGTTCATCAACGGAGGGAGATTGGGGTCGTTGCCCGTCTGAATGGCAGACAGCGTCGTCTCGACAGATTGGGTCTGCATAGTAGGCCATGGTCAGCTTCCTTTCCCCATCCTGCAGTGTTGGTTGTGTCTTTGGTGGGCGTACCTCGCCATTTTCCAGCGTGAAGACCAGCGTCACCTTGTCCCCCGCAATCTGCTTGTCGGTCACCTCGGAGGCGACCCAGCCTTCGGTGCTATCGGGCTGCCACGCGCGGGTGCCGAGATCGTAGATGTGAGCCATGGTGGGTGGTCGCAGTCCTGCTTTCTTGCTCCCCTCCAAATGGCGGTGCGGGATCAGGGTCCAGAGGCGGCTCCCTGGGCGATGGTTGCTATACGCTCAGCTCGCTAAGTCGGTGCGGCCGCTGGGCTACTGGCAAGGTCCTGAGTGGGTGCGTGGGCGTCAGCGTTCGGTATCGCTGTAGTCACAGGGTTCGATGCATCCCCAACGGAGAGAAGTGCAATCGGGTCGTCGAAGATGTGCCGACTCCTGCCAGCAGCGTTGTCGACTTTCTCTAGTCGCGCTAAACGGCCTCTCACCGCCGCCAGCATCCCACTTGTTCGCACGGATCAGCCCCAGGGGCCCTAACCAACCATCTACGAGCTGCACCGCCGAGAACCGCGCAGACATTCGTCTCACCATATGCACCTCCTCGAAGCTGCATGCGAATAAGCCTCGTCTGACCTGGAATTCGCCGCCACCCACAATCTCAAACATGGCCCAGCATTCCTGCTCGTAGCCTGCCATTCCCCAGACGTTCTGCCACCACCACTAGCCCTTGCAGACGTTTCGTGCCTCGGGAGCTGCCTCTTTACGTCCAGCGTTTGAGAACTCGCGCATGCCTGGGGAACACGGCCGGCATTCATGACTTCGTGTCCTGGTGGATGCGGGAAGTCCAGATCTCTCATCACAATGCACCACTCCGCACTGTCCAGACATTTCCCAACATCACAATAGTGTTGTTCATCCATAAAACCTGTCTCATTGCTACACGCCCAATAACGATACCAGAAACCCATTTTCGTGTTGAAACCCCTATCCGCACTTTTCTATGCCCAACCCAGGAAACTTGGAATGAGAGAAAAAAAAGCCCACCATGCATACTTTTTGTTCTTGTGTTTTATTTTAGACGTCATGTTGAAGTCTATTACCCGAGATTTTCAAGTCGCGGACATGAGGTAGCGCACCCAGCATATCCAAAGCCGCATCGTCGCCAAGCTGCTGAGACACATGGCCAGGACACCTAGAAGGGATGACGAAGAAAGAGAAGAAGAAGCAGAAGAAGGAGAAGAAGGAGAAGAAGAAGAAGTGTCTGACTCGATACCCTCCTCGCGATCCAGAACTCGAGTGCCCGCCTAGTACAACACCCTCGTACGAATACACGCTGCGCAAAAACGTTAGCCAAGCCCGACAGACAACAATCGAGTAGAAAAAAAACTTACAGCTCAACTCCTCCAAACTCGTAAACAAATCCCTAATCTCGCCCTCCTTCACCTCACTAATATCCGCCATCAGATAGGCAACATCGCCCCTAGAATCCGACATTTGCTTCTCGATATTGTGATGAAGCAAGATACCATTGACCTGTCTGAGGACACCAGGCACGTTCCTATGAATATAGATGACACGCATGCAATCAGGTTGATCGAGGGTCAAGCTGCGGAGGTTGACTTCAGGCATGTTGACAGCGCCCAGGGTAGTTCCTTCGTTGACGTAGCGGACAAGGGCCGTGCTGACTTCGACGCCGATTGCGCTCTGGGCTTCTTCGGTGCTGCCGCCGATGTGAGGGGTCAGGATGATGTTTTTGAGGCCGGCGAGGTCCTTGGTCCAGGTGTTGAGGTCGTTGGTGAAGTAGTCGCCGTTGCCAGCGGGCTCGTTGGGGAACACATCGATTGCGGCGCCGGCGAGCTTGCCTGAGCGGCTGGCTTCGATGAGCGCGGGGATGTCGACGACGGTGCCGCGCGCGTTGTTGATCAGGTAGCTTCCGTCCTTCATCTTAGCGAATTGCTCTTTGCCAATGAGGTTCTTGGTCTCTGGTGTTGCGGGCACGTGGAGAGAGACAAAGTCGGCCTGGGCGAGTAGGTCGTCCAGCGTTGCGACTTGTCGCGCGGTTCCTAGGCCCATGGTGGTGAGCACGTCGTAGTAGATTACGTCCATTCCCATGGACTCGGAAAGCACGCTCAGTTGCGCTCCAATATGTCCGTATCCCACTATACCCAGTGTCTTGCCGCGAATCTCCCAGCAGCCCTTGCTAACCTTATTCCAGGTACCGTTGTGGAGTTCCATAGAGCGGTCGGCGAGCTGACGAGCGAGCGCGATGATCTCCGAGATGACGAGTTCGGCCACGGAACGCGAGTTGCTAAAAGGCGAGTTGAAGACGGCGATACCCTGCGACGCAGCTGTCTGGAGATCGACCTGGTTGGTTCCGATGCAGAAGCAGCCGACAACAATGAGGTTCTTCGCCTCCTCCAGCACCTTCTTGGTGAGCTTCGTCTTGGATCGGATGCCAATGACGTGCACGTCACGGATCTTCTCAATCAACGCGTCTTCTGCCAAACTGGCCTTGACTGTCTCCACTTGGTATCCCTGACCCTTGAGGATCTCGACACCGGCCTCGTTGACATTTTCTAGGAGAAGGACCTTGATGTCCTTGGTGTCAAAGGGCTTCAGCTGCTTCGCGAGTTGCTGGGCGTGTGAGCCGTCGGGGTGGCTGCTGTTGCGGCCATCTCTGGAGCCGACAGACGGTGGTTGCCTGAACGTGGAGGGCGGGCTGTGGAAGGAGAGGTTCGGGCTGGTGCTGAGGTTGAGGCTGTTGGACACCGTGCGTGCGAGCTTGTGGACGCCACCGGTGATGTCTTGTGCAGGAGTCATGGTGTGTGCGCGGAGGTTGATTGCGGAGGAGAGGGGTATGGCAACTCAAACAGGCTGTAGGATTCGGAGGCTCCAGACTCTAACGTACAAATATGAAAGCGTCTCTCTACTGTGGGTGACAAAACGTGCAGGGTTCGACGAATCACCGGGTAATTGCAAGACACGTCGCACCGTAGGAAGAATGTGCGGCGTTTATTAGAAGAATGGCAGCGACAGCGACGGCGACGGCGACTAGGAGCAACAACAACAAACCCACACGAGATGCTCCCCACTTTTTCGCAATGCGTCATCACTAGGCAAGACTATTTCTGCTTGTAGTGACACCTACATCGATTGACTCATTCGGCGTCTGGCGCGACGCTTCTCAAAAATTTCTCCAGTCGCCGATGATGCCATCCCGCTCTAGCCTAGACCCCACTACCCGCCGCTGCTGAGTCCTCCGCTCTCGGAAGTCTAAATCCCTTCCATACACTCACCAATCATGCGCCAACGACCAAGTGTCATTCACCACGTGTGCACAGTCGGATATGGGTCTTCGCGACATGGAAACGTCGTTACATTCATTACCTATTCACTTGCTTGCATTTTGCCTAGAGATACTACTTAAAAGTCCGTCGAAACATCAAGAAAAGTCGTATTCGCTGCCATTCTGGGCATGCTCAACACAATCTCTACAACTTCTGCTCGTTCATTGGCCATTGGTAGCCTGTAAATGGATCAGTGACTTGTTTCGAGTGCGCTACAGAGGTGAGGTCTTACCTGCTGCGTCGCTGAACTTGTATCCGTAGGAAGAAGTGAAGTCATCCAACACGGCAGGGCCGCGGGAGCCTATGAAACAGTTAGCAGCCATTCAACCATTCGAACTCGTGTCACGAACCATATGGGTACTCCATGGGGATAATCTCCTTATTGTCATCAAGGTAGTGCAGCAAAGGTGTGAAGATTCTCCAGCTGGCGTCGAGTTCGTCGTCACGAACAAAGTTAGAGTGGTCGCCCTTGAGCGCGTCGAGAATGAGCGACTCGTATGCCTCTGGGATCTTCAAGTCGGAGAATCGCCGTCTGTAGGTCAGGTCAAGCTCTGTGACGACCGTCTGCATGCTGAGACCGGGCAGCTTGGAGTTCATCTTAATGTAAACACTCTCGTTGGGTTGCACACGGATGACAAGCTCGTTTCGCGGAATGTCCTTGAAGATGCCCGAAGTCACGTCCTTGAACTGGATGCGGACCTCGGTCTTCTGCTCGTTCAAGGCCTTTCCTGCCTTCAGAATGAAGGGCACGCCGTCCCATCTCTCGTTCTTGATGTAGGCGACCATGGAGGCGAAGGTGGGGCATCGGGAGTCCTTGGGGACTGTGTCATCCTCCTTGTAACCTGGCTTTTGTCCATCTAGCGACTTTCCGTATTGTCCGATAATGACGTTCTTAGGTTCGATAGCGGCCATACCACGGAGGACACGGACTTTTTCGTCACGGATGTCTTCGGCGGAGAAGGAAATCGGGCGCTCCATAGCAAGGAGAGTGAGCACTTGCAGCAAGTCTGCGGTTGTCAGTTGCGTCATCTTGGGCTTAACTTTCCTTTACTCACGGTTCTGCATGACATCACGGATGATACCAAACTCGTCAAAGTAGCCTCCTCGTCCTTCTGTTCCAAAAGGCTCCTTGAAGGTAATCTGTGCTTGTCAGTGTACAATTCGCAAGTGGGCCTAACTTCTCATACCTGAACGTTGTCGATGTGGTTCCTATTCCAGGTCGCACCGAAGAACTCGTTACCGAATCGGAGAATGAGAATGTTCTTGACCATCTCCTTACCCAGATAGTGGTCAATTCGGTAGAGCTCGTCTTCAGACCAGTCTGGGGCCAATGCGCGCTGCAGTTCTCTCGAACTTGGGAGATCCTTGCCGAATGGCTTCTCGACCTGTGTAACGGCGGTTAGTCGCATGGAACTGGCGGGGTGAATGCCCAGACGACTTACAATCACTCGAGCGATGCCGCCCTTGGGGTAGCAGTTGCGCTTCAAGTGCTGGGAAACTGTGATGAAAACACTGGGAGGGAGAGCCATGTAGAATATTCTGTTGGTCTCCTTGCGGCCCTGCTCGATCCCCTGCATGTGCTTCTCGAGCTGAATGAAGGAATCATCCTGGTCGTATTGGCCCGAGATGTAGGTGCAGAAGCCGCAGAAATCGTCTAGCTGCTTCTCCAGCTCCTTTGTGGGGGTCTTGATGTACGACTTGACGCGCTTGAGGTATTCCTCGCGGTCCATCTTGGTACGCGCATATCCGACGATGCGAATGTTCTTGGGGAGAAAGTTGTTTCGGTGCTGTTTCGGTGGTCAACGGGGGCGACAGGGAAGTTTTGGTCGTGGAACCTACGAGGCCGAAGAGGGCTGGGAACTGAAGGTCATGTTAGTCTGGCGGCTCCCCATGCAGCATGGCATAGGCGTACCGTCTTCTTCTTGGCTAGATCACCGGAGGCGCCGAGAACAACGATGATGGTGTTGTCCTTGAGTTCCATGTTTCTGTTGTACCACGTGAATGATTAGCCTTTGTGTTCAGAAGGCGTCGACAATCTTCATCGGATTCGCGCGCCAGACGGTCCCTCGACCGACACGCACGGCGTCATCTTGCGAGAAACAGCCGCCGGAGAAATTGAGGCGACGTCGAAATGGTTCTCTCCAGACCGCAGGCGATCCTGTGGGGGTGGTTGAGACTACCTACCCGGCATTGACCTCCTCGTGCTGAGGCTGGATAACTGTGTCCGCCATGGTGGATGGTTCTACGGGGCAGTCGCTTTGCGGGTCGCAGGGTCACAGCTCAATTAAGGACTGTAATGGACAATAGGTATAAAGGTAATACAGAGGGTCTCGAGGTAAGAACGGAAGCTACGGATACGACGTGGTGAGTGAAAGAAAAGCTCCTGTGTCTGGTGGGGTTATCGGACGTGCTCTAGCGGTTTACGGCCGTCGTGGTGGTGACGTTGGTTAGCCCTAATTTGCCGCTCCAACGCCGGCGATAGGGTGTTAGGGAACTGGAACTAAGAACAGAAGTGCTTCACAACAGCCCACAGCGCCGTCGGACGTGTTTTAAAGACCATCGGTAGACAGCTAGGTCATTCTGCAACCATCACTAAGCCGCTGCACCTCTTGCAAAGCGTTGCCGGCACCAGTAAGAACTCCAAGACCCGCCCGACGAGGCTGGACTGAACTCGGCGAGGGGTGTCGCGGACAAGCCTACCATGGGCCTTGGACCTTGCACGGCTTCGGACATCCGTCGTAAGACGTGCAAGAGAATTTTGAAAGCTGATCAGACGCCGACATTTGCTACGCTCGTGAGCCCAAGACCCTTATGCTCGTCGCATCATGGTCTCGGGATGCAAACACGTCTTCGCACGCATCCCGCGTACGGGCTACCCCGCTATGAACCTGTCCGAGTCCGGCATATGTAGACACACTTAGAGTATACAAATAGCAGGCCATCGGCGCCTCTCACTTGTGTCGGCCGCCTGCTATTCATATCGACAATTCCTCCGGCCCCTCTTTGAGTAACCCGAGCTGGCTGCATTGGTAAGCTAGTTGCCATAGTGGGGCAGACCAGGTTGAGGACTTGCAACTGAGGAACTACAGCCTAGTAGCGCTCAACAATGCCGCCCTGACGCGATGCCATTAGGAGGCTGAATCACCGCCCAGACTTCTGCCGTTGCCATTTTGTAATCATTCGCTCGCCGAAGCAGCGACGTGGGGTGCCCCGCCTGGGCCGAGCTTGGGCCAATCGCCGTTATACCCATGCCGACGTGCGATGAAGCTGGTGCTATCGTCTTGTGTTGGTCGAGACTTGATCCCGAAGCGCCTAGGTATGGTCGGACAGGATGCGTGAGGTTTATATATTGGTTGCGTTGAGGCGGCCTGCCGCTGTCCGCGAAGACAATGCGCGGCTATCTCTACCTACGCAATCTTATCACACGTGATCATATAGCACCAGAAAGATAACACTCGCGTTTTTACATCATGTAGCCATTACGCCGCTTAGCTAGACGCGCATGTACTTGCGCTCAATTCCCTGTTTACTCTATCTTCCTTCACATCCGCAATTCATCATAGCCCATCATGACCCATCAGAACCAAGAGATATCCCCCTCTTGATTTCCCAAGTGCATCTACCACCACATATCGCGACCGTCTTAATCGGAATCCTCACTGAACGACTCTCCATCATCCGTGGGCGGCATGTCTTCGTCATAGCCATTGCCCTGTTGGCTCCTCATCCCGTCGGATACAGTCAACAACGGGCCTCCAGATTCGCAAGCGGGCTGAAGGGGGCTTGACAACACCGTTGTTGCAGAATGAGACTCTGTCTGTGGTTGTCGTGGAGGGCTTGATTGCAGCGTAGCATTGCTGAGGTTGATATCAGAGACATTTTTTATTGACAGCCTGTTCCGGTGGTGAACCTGAGTCTGGTTGAAGGATCGAGAAGAGAGTAGGGCTGAGACCGGTGCTGTGTAGAAATGATTTGGTCCAACCCCAAACGCTTGCGACGATGGCCTCCCATCGCCCATGTCCATAGTTGCACGGGACCCAGAGCCGAGAGTAAAGGACTGAGATGCCTTCCTTTTAAGCTTTCCAGGCTGGTGCGTACGTGATCATAGTAGGATGGTACCAAGCTTGTCCATGGCCGAAGACTTCGGTTCGCCCATCTTAGTGTCTCCCCTACAGGACGGCGTAATTCGAGGTTGAAGAACCCCGCAACCTGAGGCCCATCATCCATGCGCAAAAGCCATTGGTCAGTTTGCCTGATGTCACCCTCAAGATCGAAAGAGCCTTCGGATGCAACAGTGAACGCAGTTTTCTCAGTCATCGGCTGTTGAGGAGCACTCGCACGGAGAAGATTTTCGTTGGCACTTCTTTGATAGAACGACGCTTCTGGGATCCGTGGAAAGCCGAGAAATGTTTCTTTAGCGCGACCTTGTGCCTGACGTTCAAGGTTTTCCATTGTTCGGTCCAGAAAATACATTGATATTGAGGGTCCTTCCTCTCGTGGGACGTCTGCTGGCACAGACTCGGCTCCGAAAGGCAAGGCTTGTAATTCATTAGCAGTCGAGCCAACACCCTCTGTCGATTGTCCTTCCGTGGTACACTTTGCAGAAGGGAGAGGCTCGACTTGGGCACGCTCTCGGCGCTCCGGCTTCAGCGTCAGGATGGTCATATTGACATCCCGATCCAATAGTGTTTGTGGGGCAGCTTGATTGGGCATTGGTGGCTGAGAGGATGACGCTTTTGAACGACTCTTTGCCCGTAATAGCTTCTGTCTAAGTAGCAGACTTGTCATCAAGCCGGCCAGAGGGTTGATTTCAGCCTGAGAATTACCTATTTAGGTTTAGCGACTGCCTATATAGGCCTAACAGTTACCTTATGAAGTTAGAATCAAGCTCAAATTCACGGCCGAGCCGGCTTGTTGACATGTCTGACGAGTAGACATCATGCTGTCCTCCTGATAATGGGTAAAGCTCAGCGGTTGATGCTAGAGTTGAGTTTAATCCTGGTGCTTATTGGTATGAGGTTGAACGAGTTGCTTGCCTGCCGGGACCAATGTTTATGAACAGGCAAGCACGCACTCCATGAGCATGCTGCACCCTCTAGACCGTGTCCCGGCTGCTGGCCCTTCCCCCCATTTGTAACTTGGCGGTAAATGCTAGGCAATCAACCAGGTAATCTCAAATCTCTCAAGCTATGCGCCGCTAATCTGTTCAGCTTTTTTGGAGGGCGCGTTCATCCCTGAAGCATACATATAGCCTTAGCTGCAGTGAGGTGATCATACCAGATTTTCCTGTCTTGGTAACTAAATAGGCCTAGTAAATTTGGCTTACTATCCAAGGCCTTGTTCATGACTGTAATGACATATCTAGTGTACTAGTCAGTATCTGCGCATTATGAATCGATCCAATCCACTCACACTATTGAACCCCTTGGTATCTGATCGAGCATGGTAGCCTTTTGAAACTGATGGGTGTCATCAGGAAGAGAGACCTCTGTATCTACAAGCGAGATAGGAGTGTCAGTAATGAGGATCTCATCTCCGTTGCTTTTCTTGGTCTTGCCCCGAAGGAAGCAATGATCCAAGAGTATAGCGTGGACCGGAACCCAGGATCCTTGGCTCTTGAATTTCATCGCCATGCCTCCCTGATATTTGACTCTTCGAATCGATTCATTTAGATGTAATTGGGAAAGCATCCCTATATCCATTCGAATTCGTTTCTCAAGGTTCTGAATATCTTCACGACCTTGAGACTCCTCAAGCGCAATAGTTGTTGCTGTGCTAAGTCGACCTACCATCTGCACAGCACGTTTTAAACGCTCGGCTTCTTGGCGTGCCTCCGGTCCAGGGAGCACCTCGGCGATAGCAATCAATTTTTGAAGGCCAACTATGTACGATTGCAACTGAAGGCTCGGAAGCTTGAAGTAGTCTTCCCAACCCATACCAAAGTAGGCAATGCTCAATCCAAGTGTATTAACAAAGGGAGCAAACTTTTGGTCCAGGCTTTGAGCGGTTCGAAGTGAAGAGGCGGTATGAGGCATCCTCCGGCAATATTCTCGTTACAGTCGCTGGCCTTTTCCTACCCAGGCCTCGAGGATGCCCGGATTGCAGACCGCGTTAATATCTCTAGAGAGCTCTCGGTCCATGGCGTGGAGTAGAAATTCTTGGTGAACATTGGCAATCTGTTCGCCCACTAATATCACCCCCAGATGTTTTTCAAGGATTGGCCATTGCTTCAAGACGTTGTCGTAAAACATCCGTTTCAGCTTCAACATGCAATCGATAAATTTCCTTTCTGCCTCTACGAGTGAACTCCAGATACCGTGCATTTCGGAGTTGTACAGTGGTGGCAATCTGTCTACAGTCTTGAACTCAGATGAAGAACCCCCAAAGCTGTTCAAAGCGCTGTAAGGTGCTTTGTGTGCAAGTGGTAACGGCTTTCGCGAAGGCCGGACAGATACATTCTGGCTTGATATCGAAGCTTCATGCAAGGTATACGACGATACAGTTGATACTTGAGAGAAGATAGATGGGGCATCAGAAGTGTACATGCTATCGTTAGAAGAGACTGGACGTATTTTGGGTGTGGACACCTCAGAGGGGGTGTGTTGTCCACTCGGGTGGCGAGGAGGCAATGGTGGTGGAACTTCCGAGTTAATCGCATTGGATTCTTTATATCCTTCGCTGAACGACCTTAGTGGCGCAGGAAGCAGTTGTTTGTTGTCTTGGTTTTGCAGAGGACTTGTAGTTTCAGCTCGGGGAGGAGCTGGATTAAGCTGGGGCGCCGTAGATGTGATTCGAGGTATGTAGGCTAGTATGTCGCGCTCGAGAGTATCGAACAGCTCTGCATGATCGTCTGGAGCTGCAGCTTGAGCCGGGGACTCAAGCTTAGAAGCAGACTCCAGCGCACCTGTGGCAGCATCCTCACCAATCAAAGTTGAAGGGGAAGCCGTGCCGTGGATGTCCTCACTCTCGCCGGCGTCTTGCTGTATAGTGCCAAGAGCAGTCGACTTGTCTTCTAGGAACTCAGTCTTTGAAGCATCGGCTACACTGGTCTCATTGCGCAAGGTTGCGAGGGCTGCTGCCATAGCACGGCGGTACGCCTTGGAATTGACAACGTCGTCATCAAATGTGAACTCGGCATCCTGGGTGATGGCACCTTTTTCTGCGTTGTCCCCCGCTGAAGCTCGTTGGCTAAACAGTGACTCTGGTATCCTGACCTTTGGATGCGACTGTCGCAAAGTTTTCGACCGCTTAACGGCTCGCTCGAGCGCGACGCTATTTTCCTCTACCAGTCTCTTGATGTTTGAGACGGACTCCATTTGAAGCGCTTGTACCAACAGGCTAAGTGCCGACTGTTGCCCTCGGATCTGTGTGAGCAACTCCTTGAATGTGTCTTCTTTCCATAGAAACCTCGCCCGGTCTCTGAACTTCAGTTCATCATTCTCTGCCTTTACGACCAGCTCGCGCACCTCCTCTTCCAGACATGCATATACGACGCGACATCCCGTGAGCGCGCGATCAAACGTCTCGAGTAGCTCTGGCTTCTTTCGAAGCGCATCGTGTTCTAACAGGTTCTGGACTTGGGAGAGCGAGGCCGCGACGACCTGGGACTCCGAGTAGATGGCCGTTATGAGAACGGACGCGTCCTTGTATTTCAAGCGAAGGTCATACAATTGCTTTGCGGATTCAATGCATGGCGGGAGCGCGGCCATCTACAGTGCTCGCGTTAGCTTCTGGGTACTACTGTCCTGGAAGCTTATCGGCCCTGCGGGGGACCGGGGCACAATACATACAACACCAAGAACCGCTGTGACCTCCATCGCGACGATATAATCACGTCAAGAGCAATCGCAGGTAGATTCAACGTATAAACAGTCGTGACATGGCGAGAGGTCAAGAGTACTGGGAGATGTTGGGATTCGTTCAGGGAGACTTGATTAGGCCCCCGTCAGTGCTTTCCCAAAATTTGGGGGCAGAAAGAACGTAGGTATGCACAGATCTCCCGCGTGAACTCCGCACCTTTAGTGTTGCATGCGAAACTACACTTGTACCCACAGAAAAGCTATTGATACCTACTCTAAGCGGCTTGCAAAGACCCCCGCACATTGGAGGACAGGCACGTTTCGACATTCTCCTTTGTTGTACTTAGTGTCATCGTTCGCGATCTTTCTAATGCTTTTTCTATGCTGTCTGGGTGTGATATGTTCGACTGTAGAGGCTCGACCACGAGAGCCAGTTTTCCCTCCCTCAATTTTCAGCACGCGAAAGCCTTCCGAATACTGCACATCCGATAGCAGGCTTCTCCTGCAGAATTTTGCTTTTGACTGCTGAGCAAGAAGATTAGACACAACGCTCCCACTCATAGGAGATAGCAGACGAACTAGCACTGCTCCAGGACAGCTGCGTCTGGTCGCAGGTCTTCAGCTGGTCGCTCTTCAGTCCCAGTCTAGGTCCTCATCCTCCTGCTCCTTTGCCCTGCTCCGCTGCAGCCTCCGCCTTTCGTCCTCTTCGTTGACCTTGTTTCTCGCAAGGACGTTTGCTCGAATAAGCCTAGCCTCCAGATCCCGAGTGGTGAAGGTCTGTTCGGTGTGACCAAGGCCCTCGAATCCAATAACACGATCAGCTCCTACGCCATCAATGAAGGCAATGACACAGGGAAGAACTTGGATGCCCAATCGAGTGACGAGGAAGGGGCAGTTCTCGACATTGATCTTAAGGAAACGGGCTTCATAGTGAGACGGAGCAAGTGACTGTTCCACCTTAGCGTATATTCCTCAATACAATGGGAGCGTTCCTACCTCCAGATGCGTATCCATGATCCGACAGCGGTTGAAGTCCGGCTTGAAAAAGTGAACCACACACAATTTGGTGCTCGTCGTAATGTCCATCAATGCCTTCTCGTCTTTGATCTCCGTATACCTTCCATGCTCACTCTCTTTCAGCCGTCGCGCGTTGTCGTATTCTCGATGTAATTGCTGGAGCCGTTGCTCTCGGAAAGCATCTAGCTCTTCATCGTCTTCCAGAGACGCAATGAGGGCATCCTCGTCCGAATCATCCTCTCGGGCGGCCCGATCGACGAGTGAAGCAACTTTCGGGTCTAGAGAGGCCATTTCCGAATTTGTCTGGGGTCGCTTGTCGAGTGGAATTAGGGGGAAGGGAGCAGCGCTTCGATAAGGAGGGTCACGTGGCGATAGACCGCCGCCGTGAAGATTACCCTTAAACCTCACAGAAAGCTCTCTGGCGATGGTGCGCTAGAATTTTCTTCAACAATACGAAAGCTGCGCTACGCAACGCAGTAAGACTCAGCAGCTGAATTTAGAACTGGTCTCGTATTCAAACGCAGGGTGGTGGTGACAAGAAGTTACTCTTGTCCCGAGACGGCTTAGTGGCATTTGAAATTACAACCACTGCAGACCAACGACCCCAAGCCAGGGGAGAAGCATCGTTGAGACCCACCCAATTCGCGTCCCTGCGCATTCTCTCTTGCGACGCTCGTCTTCTTCCTTCTGGTCCCACACTCCTGTCTTTTCCCCTTCCTTTGATAACCCCTCTTCTGGAGTCGTACAGTCGCCGCCACATACCTGTCCTTACCACTGGAAGGTCACCGTCTCCGCCGCGTACCGCGACCTCGCCCACCACCCTCGTGAACACATTTCCTCTCCTCCACCATGTCCGATGATAAGAAAAGCGACGACTATAGAGTCGATATGCCATCGAGCAAGGACTTTCGCGCGCCATCACCGATGCCGCGTACGTCCAGTCGAGGCGGCGGCGTATCGATAACGGAGAACCCGATTGCGGCCATTCTGGCATACTGTGGTTCCTCCATCTTGATGACGGTTACGAACAAATACGTTCTTTCTGGCGTCGACTTTAACCTCCCCTTCTTCCTGCTCTGTGTACAGGTACGCCGCATCCATAACCCGGTAGACCGCCTTTTCTAACACGCCATAGTCCGTCGTTTGCGTTGCCGCGATTTCGATATGCAAAGCAGCTGGCATTATCACGTATCGCGACTTCAACAGTGACGAAGCGAAGAAGTGTATGTCCAACACACTCTACAGCTCCCACTTTCTCTAACGGCAGCAGGGTTCCCCATCTCTCTCCTCCTCATCGGTATGATATACACGAGCACCTGGGCTCTCAAGTTCCTCTCCATCCCCGTCTATACCATCTTCAAGAACCTTACCATTATCCTGATCGCCTATGGAGAGGTACTCTGGTTCGGGGGTGCTGTTACGCCAATGGCTCTTTTTTCCTTTGGCTTGATGGTCTTCAGCTCCGTCATCGCAGCCTGGGCGGACATTCAGCATGCCCTGGCTAGCATGGGCCACGCTACGGAAGCCACCACCGACGCCATGTCCACTCTGCACGCCGGTTACCTCTGGATGATGTTCAACTGCTTATGCACAGCCACCTACGTTTTGGGCATGCGCAAGCGCATCAAGCTTACCAACTTCAAGGACTTTGACAGTGAGTTTCTCCATGTAACACAGAAGTTGACTTTGTGCTAACTCCAACAGCCATGTATTACAACAACCTCCTCACCATCCCGATCCTGCTCGTTGCCTCAATCCTCGTCGAAGACTGGTCCTCCACAAACATCCAGAAGAACTTCCCTGTCGAGCAGCGCAACACCGTCATCATGGTCATGATCATTTCTGGTCTCTCTACCGTCTTCATCTCGTACACCTCTGCATGGGCAGTCCGTGTCACCTCTTCCACTACATACTCCATGGTTGGCGCTCTGAATAAGCTCCCCATCGCTCTCAGCGGTCTGATTTTCTTCGATGCGCCAGTCACCTTTGGCAGTTGCTCAGCAATCTTCGTCGGTTTTGTCAGTGGTCTCGTCTATGCTCTGGCCAAGGTCCGACAAAACAGCCAGCCCAAGACTGTTCTCCCGACTAGCAACATTCCGCTTAGCGCCAGCAGCCGCAGCATGCAGGACAGCCTGAAGTCATAGAGTAAAGCACAACCAACACTATCCGGCATGAAGGCAAATGAATCACGTTGCTTTATTTCTCTAGCATTTTGCGTTGTATCGAATGCGACGCATTTTCTTTTTTTTTCAACCCAGCGATTTAGCTAATAGAGGGCTTTCATTTCTTTTAGGTCTCTTCTTGTACCTCTTATGCCTCTCTAGGCATATCCATTACACCATTTAACAAGTTAGATCAGGCTTCGGCGTTTTTGGGAGCGGATAGCAGCAAGCTACGACGTCTGGGAGGCGGTGGAGTAAAGCAGGAATGAAATCAATGTATTAGCAACCTTTTTGTGCTCAACACTTTTTTCTAACCTGTCCCCATCTTGATCGTCATGGAACCACGTTTCCCTCATCTGATAAAAAGATCTAGGAGGCTCTTCGAGATGATTTCGAAACGATATCCGCCAGCTTACCCCCTGTACTCCCACATCCTCTCCCTCTCAGCCTCCCACCCCCTAACAC